>JAKUCM010009476.1:0-34190 GCA_023374145.1 Lepidium sativum | reverse complement strand
GAGAGATGATTAGAGAATTTGTCAAACGAGCTCTAGGATCTGAACTTGCCCTTTCAAGCCAAAGATGGACAAAATAAATATAAAGTCTTATTTAATACAGGTCAACGGTACATACTACAAGCATTGTAATAATTTATAACGATGGATCTAACGACATTTGGAAATCAAGCTGGTGCTACAATTATATATATTATCTATACAATGTGTAAATGCATTTGCTAAGCTCAACCTTCCAGAAAAGGAAATTTTGTATTCAACAATAATACTATAGAAGGTGTTATTTTCAATAATAAATATAATTCGTCCAAAGTCTATTTCTTTTTCTTTTGGCGTGAATTTGGGGAGAATCTGATCGAAGAAGTTAAGAGAGATTATGGGTCATTGCCTCTCGTTACCGTCTTCATCATCGGAGATTCATGAAGAGAATGAGCATGGTGATGGAAATGCTGTGGTATGTTATGGAGAAGACTTCGGTTTAGATCATGATCTTCCGGTTCACCGTCTCGGTTCGGTTAGTTCTATACAAGGATCCAAAGTGCTTAACCAAGATAATGCTGTTCTTTACCTGGTAAACCATCTTGATTTTCTTATTTTGTTATTCCTTCTCTTTTCCTTTTATAGATCATAATGATCTTAGAATACCAACACACCATTTTAGGGTAGGTGGTGAACCAATTCGTCGTTTCCTTCATTTAGAAAGAATAATCATAAAGATAATTTTCTTTTAATCTTTTTATCAAAAAGGTTTTAAAATAATAATACTCTTTTCGTAGTAAAATTACTACATATCGGAATTTAGGTCTATACATAGCGTAAAATCCACTTTGTAAAACTTATTTTTAACCTATATATTAACTGTAGTAGGATGCGGTCATACCCCAAATGCCACATTACATAATTGTATCATGCTAACCACCAGATTAATAATAATTGGCATATGTATATGGTTGTAACTTTTAAAATTGTTAGCTGCTAAAAGGTTATTTGACTCAAATTGGGGTATACTTTTGTATTTGAAATCATTCTAGTCAAAATCCCCTTTTATTTACATGAAAATATTATATGTAAACGGAAACATCAAAAGAAGAAAAAAACAAATACAATTGAAGAGTAGAGCTCACACTTCCTAAAATTCCTAAAGTGGTAGAAAATGATTTAATGGCGTAGGGATATGGAAGAAGGGATGCAGAGCTATGTGGAGTTTTTGATGGGCATGGCAAAAATGGACACATGGTAAGCAAACTGGTGAGAAATAGATTGCCATCGCTTCTGTTATCACTAAAGAAGGAACTGAATCAAGAATCTCAAGTTTGTGAAGAAGTAGAAGCTCGAAAGTGGGAAAAAGCTTGTTTTAATGCCTTCAAACTCATTGATAGAGAGCTTCTTCTCCAAGTATTTGATTGCTCTTTCAGTGGTTCCACTGCTGTTGTTGCCATTACCCAGGTACATTATTTCTCTGTTTTTCTCTAAAGGGATAGAATGTTGATAGTAGTAAAAACCGACTCTGTTCTTTTATCCTGTTTGTTTCTATTCACTCTGGTCCAGAATCTATGAATGGTTATTTTTGTTTATTCCCACCATTTAAAGTCTAAAGGTCTGATTAATGATATAGTTTGAACAAGACGATTAAAAAATGATTCATAAAGGTCGTTTGAAAATGAGTACTTGGTAAAAAAATTTGTACCAAAGGTCAATAATTAGAAAAGTTAAAGTTTAATAGTGCAATTTGATAAAAATTAATAAATTTCTCTAATATAAATAATGGTCGTTTTCTCAAACGCTAATTTCAAACAAAATAATAAGTGATACCAAAATAAACACATCGTTTGCAAACTACCTCTTCAATGCTACCAATCAGAGCTTAAATGTTTTACTAGCTGAACTTCACTTTGATTATTGTAGGGAAATGATCTCGTCATAGCGAACCTTGGTGATTCTAGGGCAGTGTTGGGGACAATGACTGAAGGTGGTAAGATCAGTGCAGTTCAGTTAACATCAGACCTAACACCTCAAGTCCCAAGTATGAATGCTTTTTCATTCTCTTCTTAGCTTAAAAAGGATTTAAAGGGTTGATAATACTTATATCTAAGTTATTTAATGTCACAGGTGAAGCAGATAGGATTAGAATGTGCAAAGGTCGTGTTTACGCAATGAAAGCAGAGCCGTGCAGTCCAAGGGTGTGGTTACCAAACCAAGACATACCCGGATTAGCTATGTCAAGAGCTTTTGGAGATTCCAGGCTCAAAGACCACGGCGTTATTGCGGTTCCAGAGGTCTATCACCACCAAATAAATTCTAAGGACCAGTTCCTTGTACTCGCTACAGATGGGGTTAATAATGCACATGCGAATCAAATTTTGTTTTATCTTTTCAGTTCCATAAGTTTTATGAAAATCTTATTTGGTATTTAATATTTTCATTTCAGGTTTGGGATATGCTTAGCAATGATGATGTAGTATCCCTAGTATGGAGTTCCAGAAGAAAACAAGCCATGGCCGCTAAATTGGTGGCGGAGGCTGCTGAAACTACTTGGAAGAAGAAACTTAGTTCTAAGAAGATTGATGATATTACCGTAATATGTCTTTTCCTAAAGAACAAGGAAGAGCCACATTGTTCAATGTACACTTGAATCATAACATATTATATATATGATGGTCTAATTAGCATATATAGCTATCACACATATGCTGCCAAACCAAACGCAAATCTTATAGAAGTAGAAAACCCTAATGCGAATTAATGTTAACAATTAATATCTAATTTATTTTCAAGCTTGAATCTTTGTAATTCACCTCTTTTTGCTATCATAATCATTGTCTAAAAGATATAGATAGCATCAATTCCTAGGTTTGTTCTTCATATATTACCATACATTTCATCTAGTATTAGGTTAACGGGATAGAGTCAACTTTTTCTAAACCGATATGGCATGGTTGAGTTTGCTTTTATTAGATTTGTTTCCCAATATTAATTCATATATGATATATTAAGAAAGGTGGGACTGGATATAGAAAATCATTCATTATTACAAGAACATCCTTTATTTGTTACATGTGGAAGATATGCTCCTTATGTATGGAGCAAGATGGAAAAAGAGATAATTTAGCTCAAAGGCTATATAAGTGGCTTTGGTATAATTTCAAGCATGTACGACCTTCTTCTATTCCAAGAAGGCCCTTGAGCGGAAGAGATTTTGTTTCTGAGGGGACTTCTTCCCGTTGGACACGAATTGGCTGAACCATTTGCCAGAATCTTTGAGCTTTCTATCAGTAAGATTTTGGAAATTAATGTAGCTTAGACCGAATCTGACAGAAAAGCCTTGACAGAATTCATAATTATCACCAAGAGACCATACAAAGTATCCTTTAATATTGACCTTCTCCTCCCTGAAAACATGAACAATAATTATGTTCATATATATATTGATGATATTAGGAAATATTATCTCACATCGGAAGTTGGAAAAGATCTTAACTAGTATATATAGGATATGAGTCTCTCTACTTATAACCGATTGATTTTGAGTTGGAACAACCTGTAATTTACTAGATGATTGATAAAAATAATCACTCACTTGATGACCTTGCGGAGAAAACATAGATGACTGCAGAGATAATCAGTACGGTTGGAGTCATGAACAACAACATCAGCATGTGTATCACCACCGGCGCTACTATATCCTGGTTAAGTCATTGTAACATATTAACAATTTGAAGTATAGATCTACAGTTGAAAAGCTATGTATGATGAAGGAATGAGTAGTAGAACTCACCGTTCTCTGTGATATAGATTAAAGGATTATCGTAAGTTTCTTTGAAGTATTTCATTATGTCGAACATGCCTCTTGGATGGTAATAAATTTTATCATTGAACTGAGAAAGGGAAACATATATAAATCATAAAGTATATGTTATGTTGTTTATAATGTAATAAAATATATAGCGTTGGATCATGCATACCCATGGCCCAACGGGTTTGTTATCCTTATCAAAAACTGTAGACACAAAGATGAAATAGTTAGTAGATAGTCAGAAAATTAACGTTGTAATTAAGTAAGTAAGTAGGTAGGTGAAATTGAGAGAAAGGTACATGTGAGTAATGATTCAGAGTCATTCATAACAGTGAGTCTGTTTGGAGGATTTGGAGGAATGGCGTAGACATACTGAGTGTAGTAATAGTTGAGACCAAGGAAATCAAATGAACCCTTAACAAGGGCGGACTCTGCTTCAGTGAACTTGGGAAGACGATGACCAACCATCTTCTTCATGATCTCTGGGTAATCACCCTTTGTTAAGGGATCCATGAACCTATATATTTCACAAACATTCATTAATATAATATGAAGTCCATCCAAAAAATCATAACTCTGTTGTATGGGTAATACCATCCCAAGAAGAATGCTTTGTTCCTTTCAGTGGCCGCTTTGTTGGCTTTAGAGTCATCCAACGGAAGAAACCATCTTGTAATCATCACAGGTCCAATCTGTCCTCCTTGTAATTTCTTTTGATGTCACGCAGACATTTATATATATGGTTAGTGATTATATAGCATAGATGTTACTTAGATTTACAAATAGAGAACTCACGTACCTTATATTTGGTCCTGTAAAGATCAACAGCAGCGGCATGGGCGAGAAGCTGGTGGTGTGCCACGAGGTAAGGTTCTGTTCCAGAATCTCCGGCATAACAATCTTTGTTGAGCCAAGCTGAACATCGACCGGGAGCGTCTGTTCCTGTTGCATAGCCTCTCGTAGGAACTGTGAAAAGCTGGTTGATCGTAATCCAGTTCTTTACTCTATCACCAAATAGCATGAAACAAAGATCCGCGTAATCTTTGAAGTCCTCTCTGCGCATATTGTACGTTGAACCATTTCATTAGTGTATAAGATCAGAACTACATGTGCTCCATATTCCTATCTTTCTTAATTAATAACTCTGTGCATGCATGACATATAAATTAAATAACATACATAATCTGGCGGTCCAAGAAACCTTCATATTCATCCTGGAGACATTGAGGAAGGTCCCAGTGATAGATTGTAACGAATGGAGTTATATTCTTCGCTACGAGTCCATCTATGAGATTGTTGTAGTAGTTAACACCATCTACGTTGATTCCCCTGCTCACTTTTCCTCCTGTTCACACAGACATACACCACCACATGTATATGTATAGAGTATTTAATTAAACGATCACTCAAGATAAATTTTACGTATATATATGGATTAATTTGTACATACTCGGAAGGATTCTCGACCACGCAAAGGACATTCTATAGGCCTGGGCATTGAGATCGACCAATGTGTTTATATCTTCCTGGAATATATATAATTGCATGTCAATCCACAATTAGTCGATCTATGATACAAGGAGTATACTAGTTTGAACAGATGAATGTACCTGCCAGTGCTCATATGATCCACAAGCAGAGTCACCATTTCCCAAATCGGCTCCTCCTTTCTCTATTATATAGGGTACAGGACCATGAACGTTTTGAGAACATATACATATAATATACAAACATATATATAGCAATGCAGATGGCGAACCTGGATATCGGTGAGTGAAGGCATCCCAAGTGTTAACTCCACGACCTTTGCCACCTTCGATCTGTAATGAAAAGAATCAATGTTGGATTTAATGTTTTCAATTAATATGTCTAAAGAATTGGGACAATGTGTAATGGTGTGTTACATGCCTGGTAAGCCGAAGATGCTACACCGAATATAAAGTCATCATCGAAATGGTTTCTATTGAAAGTGTCAGTGTCGCTACATGTGAATGGATGGTCTTCTTCGCATTGAATTTCAGCTTTGCAAGTCACCACAGCTAATAGAACAACTAAGGCGACTCCAAGAAGCTTCATTGTTACTTTGTAAGTTGTATGTTTTGCGTTGCATTGAAACCTTATACCAGTCTAGGGTTTATATAGACTTTTTAAGGAAATTTGTTGCACTATTTTGGGAGGTTTAGTTGACATGAATCCCGTGGGTTCACACACTTTCTCTAATCCATCTCGTTTTTTTTTCCCACTTTTAAAAGTGGCTTGCTCTTCCACCGATCATTTCCAATCTTTTGGTAAAAATCAACCAATAATTTCATTGATATATAGGTTGAGGAAAATGTTAACAATGTTAATCTGAATTGTGGACTACTATCGTAGTCTCTATTCCTTACTGGGAACACAAAATATAAGATTCGAGAATTTTAGGACATCATGCATAAAAAAATTCCTTGTCCATTATGCTTGTCCATTTGGTCTGATCTATGTATGGGATTCACATGCTTCACTGTAACTCCGGATTGGACAGATACTATTGCTGCCCTTAGAGCATCCACATTAGTGAACCCCTAGGGGTTCTAAAAAAAAAAATTTGAAAAAACGAACCAATCAGGGTTCGCCACGTGGCGAACCCAGCTCTTGCAGGCTCTGTCTGGCGAACCCAACTCTTCACTGTTCACATTTTTTTTTTAAAATTAAAAATTCTTGGAACCTGAGCTAAGAACCCCTCATGAACTTTTGATGTGGATGGTCTTACCACCATGAGACGGGACACAAAAGACTCTATCCTTCTCAAGATGGTATTTTAGACGCTAGTATACTATGTGTGGCGTGAGTGTAATGCTAGGATTCACGGTCACGCCTCTACGTCTGTCCCAACACTCACACGGTTCATTGACAAAACTGTCCAAAACTGTATTACCTCGCTTAAATACTCCGCTCCTCATAGGATCCATGACCTAATGCATAAATGATTTATAGTGAAGACGAATTGATTAGCATTTTTTATTCTTTGTGATTTTATTTAATTAATTCTTTGCAGCCTAGTTTACACTCATTTTTCTAGTTAACATTTTTTTGTTGATAAATAAATTTCACATTTCAACCAAAAAAACAAAAATAAATTCCTTCTCGATGATGTTTAAAGCCTCTTACTAAAGTTGGAAGTTTGAGTTACTAAACTGCATTAGAAGTTTATTTTATGTTCAGTCTAGAGTAGCAACGCTTAATTTGATTTAGGAACAAAGAGACATATTACATTGACCGTATAGGCCACTCATCACGAGCCACCGCTAAGATCACAGCAGATCTCTTATTGATGCTCGATACTTTATCACATGAACTAAAGGCACTCTATCTAAAGGAAAAAAAAAATCTAAAGCACAAAACTTTTGCTAATTAACCGGCCTTTATCTATAACTCACCAAATAAAAACACAGAACTTTTGGGTCTTTATAATGCTTAAACCTGATGGACTTCTCAAATGTTATCCACATTTTTTATAAGAATTTTAAGATTTTTTATAAGCAACTTTCAGATAATACTTTTGCGTTTTACTTAGTTTTTGCATAAATGTTTTTTAGATTTGATATAGTTTTATAGTTTTTCATATAAAACAATCTAAAATCAAATATTGAAAATAGTGTGTATATCTTAAAATTATAAGGTTTTTGTAAGATTTTATTAATCAACTTTTAAATCACACTTTTGTGTTTTACTTAGTTTTATAATGTTTTGTGTGAAAATGTTTTTAATATTTTATATAGTTTCATAACTTAGTATATAAATTCTTATAAAATCAAAATATTGTAAAGAATCTTTATAACTTAAATTTATAATGTTTTTATAAGATTTTATAAATCACACTTTTGTGTTTTACTTATTTTAGATTTTATATAGTTTTATAAGTGTGTTGATACAAATTTTATAAAATAAAAATATTGAAAATAATGTGTAACTTAAAACTTTCAGGTTTCTATAAGATTATATAAAGAAACTTTCAAATCATACTTCTACGTTTAGTTCTTAGTTTTATAATGTTTTGTATAAGTGTTTTTTTAGATTTTATATAGTTTCATTGGTTTGCTTATAAAACATTATAAAACCAGAATGTTGAAAAACACTTGTATAACTTAAAATTATAAGGTTTTCATAAGATTTTACAAATCAACTTTCAAATTATACATTTGCGTTCTACTTAGTTTTATAATTTTCTGCGTAAGTGTTTTTAAGATTTCATATAGTTTTACAAGTTTATCATAAGACCTTATAAAAACTATATAAAATCAAAGAATTGAAAAGAATGTGTATAACTCAAAAATTATAAGTTCTTATAAGATTTTGTAAACCAACTTTTAGATCAAAACTTTGAGGTTTACTTAGTTTGTATTGTTGTATAAATGTTTTAAAATTTTTATAAGTTTGTTTATAAAACCTTAGAATTCAAAATATTGAAAATGTGTAAAACCCTTAAATTTATATGTTTTTTAATAAAATTAATAAACCCACTTTTAAATCATATTTTTACTTTTTCTAAATTTGATATATTTTTTTTTATAAAACCTTATTAAATCAAAATATATGAAAAATGTGTTATAACTCCTAAATTATAAGTTTTAATAAGGTTTTATACACCAACTTCTAAATCATACACCGTATAAAAAATTATAGAAACCATTTTGTAAGCCACATATGATCAATCTCCTACTTTCTTTTTCTCCAGATTTTGAAACTTTTAAGGAAGTAATTCAAAAACTGATTTTGGATATTAGAGGTTACAAAATCGTCTATTTGAAAAAGACAAAAACAGAGGCATGCATTTGATAAATAAGGAGATGAAATATCATTTAGACTTGAGAATCTTGTGGTATCAAATTTTTGGAAACTTGAAAAGATTACCTAGGAAGCAACTCAGTAGTAAGAGAGAGATTAAGTTTACGGGGTTTATATGACTTTATATGACTTCAATAGTAATCTTTCGCACACCGTTATTAATTATTGTTCACGTTTTTCAGTGAAGAAGAAGTTAATATTAAAGGATACTTTGCATGGTCTCGGGATAATTATGAATTTTGCCAAAAATTTACTATCAGATTCGGTCTAAATTACATTGATTTCAAAAATCCTAAAGATAAAAGCTCAAAAATTCTGGCAAATGTACAGTCAATTCTTGTCGACCAATGGTAAGAAGGCCCCTGAGAACCAAGATCTCTTCCGCTCAAGGGCCTTCTTGGATCAGAAGAAAGTCGCAGCTGCTTGAAAGACCACAAGCCACTTTATATAGCTTTGGGGCTGGATAATCTTCTTGACTCCTCTTTTTCCATCTTGCTCCATATATAAGGAGCATCTTCTACCACTTGTAATAAATAAACTAGTTCTTATAATCATAGAGTGATTATCTATATCCTAAAATTTAGTCAAACCAAACGTGTATTGGAAAAAAAGACATGGACACTCACTCACTTACCTCCTAGAAAACGTGCGTTGGGAAAGAAATGGGTTTATAAACTCAAATACATATCAGATAGGACTCTTAAACGCTATAAAACATGATTGTGCTGGGAAATAATCAGAAGGAGGGAATACATTATGGAGAGACTTTTGCGCCTGTTTCAAAAATGGATACTGTTACTTTTGTTTTTTGCAACATCAACAGTTGGTTATGAACTCTATCAGATTGACTTCTATAATGCGTTTCTTTATGAAAATTTGGATGATGAGGTATACATGAAACTATCTCAAAGTTTTGAATTTGATGATCCAACGTTGATGTGTAAATTACACACGTCATTGTACAGTTTGAAGCAAGCTTTCTGTTGTTGGTTTGCTAAGTTGTTACCGCTTTTAAGACATACAGGTTTTTGCAATCTAGATTCATTACTCTCTGTTTACCTATGCTAAAAGTGGTCATATACTTCAAGTGTTGGTGGGGTTTTAGGATTTGTAAATTAACAACTACATACCATTGGTGTGGAATAAAATTCGTAGAACCCAAAATTTTCTTTAAAAAAAAATTGTTTTAGACTTTGAAAATAATATTTACCAAAATCAAATGAAGAGAGATAAAGAGTAGCAGTAGTGAATATAGTTTAACTATGAATGAATTTCCAAATTAGTAAAAATCATTGTGAAATGTAACTTTATTTGTTTTCTTTTGTTTTAAAGTAAGTTAGGTTTTGATAGGACGTTGGATAAATCAGATGTTGCTTTATAAGCAATTGTTTGTTCTCGAGGTAAATTAATAACCAATTTTTGAATTGATGGATTCCTTTTGTGTATGTGGAATGCAAATGTCCGCCACATTACTTCACATGGAGATAAATATCAACAATCAAGGTACTCTTGAATTTCATCTCTTTGCTTTACCACTGTTTTGGTTTCCTGATTATGGGTTCCACTGGTTGTGCCTTTCTCAATTAAAATTGTTGCTTTATCCACTCATTTGGTAACATACTTGAAAGGTATTTGATGGCATTAGATGTATTGCACTACTCCACATTAATTTCTGCTTGATATTTCTTTAGAATTGTAACATTTTGTGGTATAACGAACCGATTGTCTAACTTTATTCCTCCTTTGTTAACACTATTGGCCTTGTCTTCTCGATGATGGTAGCCAATATATCCAGATGAATCAATTGAGGTGAGCTCATTGAATGGACGTGAGTACTTTTTTTGTACATACCTTGTTACTTATGCAAGGAGATGATGGTATGTCCTTGCCACAAAGTCCGTGCATCATGTGTTTTTCCACAAGTTGATATCCCAAAGGGTATTCTATTTTATGGAATTAATATCATTTGGCATGGAGATTTTAGGTATTTCATCTAACCAGAGAAGGATATGTGCATGAGGTAATCCTCGTTTTTGGAACTCAATTGTGTGGAGCACTGAAATGTTGAAAAACAAATAGCACATTAGTTATTATAATGACTAAGGTTTATTGAGTTAATGGAATAAAAGTTTGGTAGGGAATTTGTGTGGAAAGAGAGAGAGTTCAATGTTATTTTTGGCATACCGGCAATATACGGATCAAAAATTCTCCTTGTCCGAGATCTTTAAGCAATTATTCAAGCTTCATATGGAATACACGACACTCAATATATAGCCTGTCATATCATGATGCCCCTCCATAGGTTTCCAAATGGTCTTTTATTTCTTGCCAATTTGGGTTGGCAGTCATTGTGATGAACAAAATTGAATTACCATATGTGCGGCAAATTGTCATTTCATCATGGTATTTTTCAATCATGTACCTTGGTCCTCCTATAAAACTTGATGGCAATATAATTATTTTCCCTACTTTAACAGCCTCAGTGTCACCTTTAGAAACTGCGTCAAAGACATTGTTATATAAATTAGCTCTAAGTTGGTCTTGGTTTTTCATTGCCCAACAAAGTCTTTCTTGTTCAATTACTGTGTAGACATCAACAACATACTGTTGGAATAATCGCTCTCCCTTAATAATTGACATTCCTTATGGTAGGCTGGTTTGGATTTGATAAGCATATTATTCACGGATACTAATAAAAGTTTGTTTGCTTTGACCAAAATGCTTGATCGCATGAGGGATTTCTGTATGATATCCATATCCTCCATGCATGAACAACAACATAAATTGCAAACTCATGAACAGAGGATGGTCATCACCAATTTTTTGCAAGTGCTTTGATTGTAATTCGAAGAGTACATCTCTATGATCAATAGTAGTTGTTATATCTCCAACAATCAAACCTGCAACTTCATTGACTTGTGGGAGATCATATTGCTTGCCTTTATTTTTGTGGCCAACCAATCGCATTGTTAGGTTTTCAACATTATTTGCTTTGTACCGATCTCGAGCTTTTCGGAAAAACATACACAAACAATTATGCTCATCTAACATCTTTATCAAGCCTACAATGATAACTTGATCAATTTTTTCTCTTGAATTCTGTTGGGAGATGGCATTCATACGATTTAAGACTTCATTCTCATTCTCAGTGTCAAAGATATACATTTGCAGATATTGTGGTGGCTCACATGGCATAAGTAGCAATGAGCCTATGCGATGGTAATTTTGCCCATGTATTCTGAAACATGGTGGCCCTTGTCCATATGTGACACTATGATCAATTTTTGCTCCCATGGAAGTGAAGGCTAGGGAGGAGTTGTACACACATATTAACTTGGGGAATGACGAACTATTGGTATGCAGATATTCTAGATAATTTGGAGTTTTTCTAACTCGGGGTAGTTTCACTCGGCCGTGTTGACATCATAGCGAGAAAATGGGCATTCCTGATTTGGCGTCCATTTTTTTCCTTTCTGAATACCATACCAAAACACTACAATGAGTGCATTGTACTATAGGATTTTCTTTGGTCATTTTAGCTGTATAATTAATAATGAAAGTCGGTACCGTGCATTTAGTTTAGTAATTAATTAATTAAGTAATTTAAATGTAAATGATGACTAACCTTTCAGTTCTTTGAGGGCATTTTCGATAGGCTTTGGTTTGATGTAGCATGCTCTCCTGTGTTTTGGTGGTGAATTTGTTGCATAATAAATATGTGGATAGATATATACATACATGTTACAAATATTTTCATTAGCCGTGCAATTTTACTTCCTCACTTCAATGTAATTTAGGGTATTTCTTAGGTTTACATTATATTTTCAATTTCAAGCAGATAATGGTGTTAATTAGTTTGTATTTTCTAAATATTCTTGTATTCGGAACATCTATCACATCCATATACAAATAAATTAGATTAGTGAAAAGGTAAGTGCGTATGTACTACGTCGAAGTAATTTAATGGTATACTAAAATTTTGACCTTACAATCATAAGTACGAATGTGTGGAAGTTTTTTTTGTTTTTCATATTTTGAATGTGCCATTTTTTGATACGATTACTCTTTTCCGCATAGACCTAACATGTTTTCTGACTTACTGCATAGGACATTATATATATATATATATTAGTATGGAGATGGTTACGTAAATTCATAGTCTTGTTTTGAAAGAATAGAACCATATTGTGAGCATTTGTCACAGCCACCTACAAAAGACATTATTGGATTTGGTGTCATTTATTGGAGGTCAGAAATGTAGAAATAAACGTAAGTATACAGCTTTCTTTGTAGTGTAGGAGTTAATGATTTCAGTGTTTTATAGAAATGAAATTAGAAATCATCTCTATGCATTGTGGTGATTTTATATATTAAATATATAATTTTTAATTATCGAACGGTAGTAAAGTCATTAAAACTATCTTCAATTAGATATCATAATTTTTAGAATATGATTTCAGATTTTTTAAAAGTTTACTAAACGTCTTAGTATTTGACTTTTTTAAACTAACTTTATTTCTTCTAAATAAACAATTTATTAATATATAAATTAAACTCATGCATATTGGATCTTATTAAATATATAATTTGGACAATATATATTTTATTAAATAACCAATGTTTTTGTGTAACCAAAGTTGTGTTAAACTTTGTTTATCTTTGGTATATGTTAGTTTTTTTGGGTAAAGTTAAGTGGTGGTAGAATAACTTAAAATGATAGTAGTTTAGTGTGACTCGTGGTGGCATAATTTCTGTTTAAAATATAGTGTAGGTCATTAGTAGTTTAGAATGATAATCTCTATATTAATGATATAATTATATTGAGACAGAAGGCTGGCCATGAACCTATTTTGTCTGTGTCCTCCTCAACATTTCGTTTCCTCTTTCTTTCATTAGGTGGTCCTGGTTGGGGTGTCTTTGGATTACTTTCATTTATCTCCATTGGTATGTCACCTACACACAACGTAAAAGTTAAGTTAGTCGTTGTATGTATTACAATGGTAAAACGAGTGTGAGATTGAAGGCTGAAGGTATAGTAACTTTATTGTTGATGTGGACACCAAAAATTTGTGGTAATGTAGTGTAAGGGAGGAAGATAGTGACGTGTTGAGTAGAGGTCGTAGGTAATAGAGGGAGTGGTGTTATTGACTATTTTGGTGGGTGATTTGGTCTTTAATTAGGAACGTAATGAAAGGAGATTGTCAATTTATTTGGTACTATTTAGTGAGCGTTATAAAATTTATTCTGTTTAGAGAAGTAGGAATCAACGTGAGTGAAGACAGAATTTTAAATTTAGAATGTGACAGCCGTTTTGAGATTTTATGGGGTGTTTTAGGTTACAATTAATTGGAAGAAATTATTACGAGATTAGGGTCTGAGAAACTGTCTTATATCGGGTCTTTAAAGTTTGGACGAAATTTACGGGATTTTGGGTTTAGAAATTGTTTCGGATCGGGTTAGTTATTGAATTTTAAAATTCTTGGGTCTTTAAATTGTTTTCACTGTTTTTCTTAGTTTTGAGTAAAGAGTTACAATAATGGGTACATAAGAATTGAAGTTACACATTTTTCTTTCTAAAAGAGTTGAATCTCAATGACCTATTGGTCGGCAAAAGAATGCAACCAATCAAATGTTAGAGTGTTGCGTATGTGGGAAGTATGGAAATATAATCTCAAGGGAAATATTTTGAGCCTGGACTATTGGTTTTTGGATGAAAAGGTATGTACTTGTTAGAACTTTCTGTTTTATTTACGTTTGTATTAGAGGAGAGAAATATAACTGATTAGATTTAGTAGATCCTTGCAGGGACTTTGATTCGAGGGTCAATCTATCGTATATGAAAATTCGAGAATCTGCTTAAGGAAAGGAATATATATGTACTCAACATGTTTGAAGTTGTTTACACGTCTACTTATTACAAAGTGACAGATCATCCATTGACAATAAGATTTATGGATACTATTGAGATAATCGAAGTGATTGAGGGGATACGTTTTACTAAGCAAGAGAAATTCAGGCTTCAAAGTTTTAATAAGTTTCATAAATTTGCGGATAGTAATATTTATTTGTTCGGTAATTATATTTTCTTGTTTAGCAAGTATTTTATTAGTGTTGACCTTTTCTATAACCCTAATGTTATTTAATTGTTCTAACTGTTTTTGTGACCGTATGAGGTAGATGTGGTGTGAAGAATATTGTGTATCCAAGGTTTGAATTTGGTTGACCCTACCTTAGTGCAAAAGATCGTCATGCTTCTCTTGTTGGAAAAGTTAGTGTGTAATTTTAAATTATCATATAATCACAGCGAGATATGAGTTTTACAATATTATAATTTGTAATTTTGGAAGGAATGATATTGTCCGAGTTACGCTTTGGGATGAGCAGTCGTCTGAATTTCGTAAAGAATATAAAAAGTGTGGTGGGGAGAAAGGTGTTATTGTATGTACATGTACGAATCCGAAAAAGTTTGACGGTAAGAGCTATTTTTTTGGTGACATAATATTATTTATTTCATTGTAGGAAATTATAAGAAATGGTTGATATTACAGGTAAATTGTATTTGAATTCAAGTGGATCGACCAAAATATATGTTGATTACAATTTAGAAGTTGTGAAAAGGTTTGTGAAAATGGCGGGAAGAGAACACCATGGAAGGAAAAGGACTCGTATGAGTATGTGGAATTGATTATTTCATGCAATTATTTTAACGTGGCTTGTACGTTAAGTTAACACCTTTTTAATGGTGTAATGGTTTTAAACCATAGACTTTTAGCGTGATCATTTTTTATAACTCTTTTGAGTTAGATTTAATATTATATTCATATAGCACTTTAACTCTTTAGAGTTTCATCCAATAAACTTTGGATGACTTTATCAACGTATTGCGTATTCACTCGACGTGTGTATGATAAATAGGTATGATAGCCTTAATTACTCAAACCACAAGAGAAAAACAAAACACAACATTTGGAGAGGAATGAATATTGAGTGGAAGTAATTTTATAGAAAGATGATCTCATATTAGTGCAACGTTGAACCAAAAAAGGGGAAAGAAACTGGAACTTGTAAATAGTATGGAGGGACAGAAAATTGACAAAACTTGTAACAGTGAGAATGATTTTAAATTAAATCAAAGAAACAACTGGTAATGTGAGGTGAATAAGCTGGTTTAGTTGTCTAGACGGGAGCGCTTCTCGTTCTTCATGTCTTCATTGGAGATTTCGTTTGGATGTGTGTTCCCAGCCTTGGAAACAATTTCACAGTAAGCAGATATGGGGTTGTTTATTATGGATGCCTCGTCGTTCAAGCCAACGTCATGCGGAATGATACGGGAGACATAGAAAGTTTGACGTGAAGCTTGGAAGTTGTACATTGACACTTTGATCTGGAATTTGCAAGTTTGGCTAATAATGTGTTTTAAACTTTGAGGAGTTTTAGTTTTTAGTGTTTCATTGTTATCATCTCCCTGGATAAAAATTTGACTGATTTTGGTTATTACTTGTATGGAAGGTGTAAGTGTGTTTTTTGAGGTGCAAGGGCATTCAATATACCTCGACGGATGCGTTTATAATTTCAGAGGCTTTCCGTCCTACAAAGTTTGTCCCTTCACGATCAAAAATCACAAATGTTGTTGTGTCTTTGTTGTGGTCACGGACCCTTACTTCAAAGCGGTACCTACACAACCATTTAAATACAATTATTTGTTGTTTAGTTTGTGTTTGTGTTGGACATGTCCTTTTGAAAACCTCAACGTCAACGAAAGACCTACCTTGAAAAGTATATAAGTGGGACGCAACTAATCATGTGTTTTAAGAAGTTTCCTAAAAAGCAGAACAACTTTCACTTGAACATCTGAACCAAAGGCCATGAGATTAGTAAAAACTATTTTATACTATTAGCTACTGTACGCAGTTACACTTGTGATTAAATGATGCACTTTGTGACAACTTTTCAGCCGCACGAAATAACGTAAAGTTAACCTCAACAATGGTGTTAAATGATGTAATTGTAGCAAGAGAAAGTAAATATAAGACATTTATTTTTCTTTTTCTGAGTCACATGAAATGGGTTATAAAGCCTTGCAAGTGGAAAGGACCACAATCTCATCATGTTAGTAGCTTGGTAAATGATGGTAATCATGCAATAGCATTAGAGAATTTACTTTTTGAAAAAAAAATTTGGTATCATCGACGCCATTGTCAAAAAAGAGGAGGGTAGCTGATGTTGAGCTTAGGGTTACAACACCTGTAGGAAAATTAGGTGTGTAGTGGGATAGAATATATAAGTTGTAGTTGTATTTGGGATTAGTAGACAGGGAATTGAATATACCTCCTATAGATTTTGGGTTCACAGTAGTGATGAGAATCATCTTTGGCTTGATGTGTGCGTTATTCCATCGGGTCCTAAACTTTCCGGCAATATTTCCCCATAAGCTAACACGAATTATGTCACCACTTGATATTAAATATTAGCTCTTGAGAGAGAGAGACGTATTCAGCGTAAAGCTTGCGAGGGCTTACTTTTGATGTTGAAGGTGTAGAAACACTCTATCACTTGATCTTGTGTCATGTATTTGAGGTGTCATTTCTTTAGTGGATGTCAAGTGGAGGTTGTCAGCCGAAATTACGCGGAGCTCACCTATGACATCTAAAAGACGTAAAAGTAAGTTTGTGTGGCGTGATGTTTATGTGCTAAGTATTGTAAATGGGTAAGTATTGGGTTACCAAAGAGGTCAATGTTGGTGTCAGCAATTGCGGAAAACTCTTGAAAAGTCTTTAGGCTAAACTTGTCATCTTCAATTATGTGATCTCCGAGTGGTGCATGGAGGAATGTTGTTTTGTCAGTGAAACAGATGGAGTGTTTGTAGTCGGAGACGCGGTAGTACTTATTGTTGGGATTGGCCATGAAGTTTTTCAATTTGTATACTGTGGTCGCTATCAATTCTTGTTGAAACCGAATTGCCTGGTTTGTCGAAATAAAACCTTGAACTGCATTTCCCTGTAGTTGTACGTT
Organism: Lepidium sativum; assembly: GCA_023374145.1. Taxonomy (NCBI): domain Eukaryota; kingdom Viridiplantae; phylum Streptophyta; class Magnoliopsida; order Brassicales; family Brassicaceae; genus Lepidium; species Lepidium sativum. Next base: position 16,564 of record JAKUCM010009476.1, on the reverse strand, counting down.
TAATTTTTTTTTATCTTTGGGGAGAATATAAAAGCAAGGGACTAGAAACGTACCTATGAGTCAAGTAGGAGAAGTTCAATGCCCATAAGAATGTTGCTTTTCTTGAAATTCCTAGCTTCCCAATAGTGGATGAGTCGTACCAAGACTTCACCGTTACAGAACTGAACATCTATATCATCTAGATTTTCAAAATTCATTGGGTGGGAAGAGGGTGTGATTACTTGTGTAGGCATTTTGATGGGAGCATGTGGTTGTGTACTTGTCATTTGTTGATTTGGAGGTGATATTTATAGGAGTAAGATGTATTGAATGTGAGAGAGTGGGGGAGTTGAAGGTTGTGCGTAAGTAATTGTGTGTAATAATTTGTATTTTAAAGGTTATTAAAATACAAAGATGTAACAGCCAAGATGAATCGTTATAGAGCGAAGATGTTACAACATTTTGGGAACGTGGAAATATGATGAATCTTTTGGAGAGATACTCAGTGGGCCATTATAAGCGTACATAGGCGTATGGGCCATTTTTAATGGACTAATAATTTTGAATCAATTTGCAAATCATTATTAATGGGCGATTGAAAATCATTTGGATCCACTATAAATTTTCAAAATGACCCACTAAAAGAAGCGTACATGAAGGAAGAGGATGCTGATGTGGCACAGTTTTAGAAAGGAAAAATACAGACATGGATGGCCTAAGAGGTCTTAAAACCTTCCTTTTATTAGTATATAGATTGCTAGCTTTGCTTTAGCTGGTGTTCTCTTCAAGAAAATTTCCAAATAACTCCTTATAGAAGATATTATAATATTTTTTTTTTTTTGTCAAACTGAATTTTATTGATAAATTTTACAAATACAACCAAAAGTTTACACATCAATTCATTACAATGTCAAAAAAAACAGCTTCAAAGAACATGTTTAACAATAAAAAGGAATAAAAATAAACACATGTTTCTAAGGCCACGGCGTTATTGCGGTTCCAGAGGTCTATCACCACCAAATATATTCTAAGGACCAGTTCCTTGTACTCGCTACAGATGGGGTAAATAATGCACATGCGCATCAAAATTTGTTTTATCTTTTCAGTTCCATAAGTTTTATGAAAATCTTATTTGGTATTTAATATTTTCATTTCAGGTTTGGGATATGCTTAGCAATGATGATGTAGTATCCCTAGTATGGAGTTCCCGAAGAAAACAAGCTATGGCCCTAAATTGGTGGCGGAGGCTGCTGAAACTACTTGGAAGAAGAAACTTAGTTCTAAGAAGATTGATGATATTACCGTAATATGTCTTTTCCTAAAGAACAAGGAAGAGCCACATTGTTCAATGTACACTTGAATCATAACATATTATATATATGATGGTCTAATTAGCATATATAGCTATCACACATATGCTGCCAAACCAAACGCAAATCTTATAGAAGTAGAAAACCCTAATGCGAATTAATGTTAACAATTAATATCTAATTTATTTTCAAGCTTGAATCTTTGTAATTCACCTCTTTTTGCTATCATAATCATTGTCTAAAAGATATAGATAGCATCAATTCCTAGGTTTGTTCTTCATATATTACCATACATTTCATCTAGTATTAGGTTAACGGGATAGAGTCAACTTTTTCTAAACCGATATGGCATGGTTGAGTTTGCTTTTATTAGATTTGTTTCCCAATATTAATTCATATATGATATATTAAGAAAGGTGGGACTGGATATAGAAAATCATTCATTATTACAAGAACATCCTTTATTTGTTACATGTGGAAGATATGCTCCTTATGTATGGAGCAAGATGGAAAAAGAGATAATTTAGCTCAAAGGCTATATAAGTGGCTTTGGTATAATTTCAAGCATGTACGACCTTCTTCTATTCCAAGAAGGCCCTTGAGCGGAAGAGATTTTGTTTCTGAGGGGACTTCTTCCCGTTGGACACGAATTGGCTGAACCATTTGCCAGAATCTTTGAGCTTTCTATCAGTAAGATTTTGGAAATTAATGTAGCTTAGACCGAATCTGACAGAAAAGCCTTGACAGAATTCATAATTATCACCAAGAGACCATACAAAGTATCCTTTAATATTGACCTTCTCCTCCCTGAAAACATGAACAATAATTATGTTCATATATATATTGATGATATTAGGAAATATTATCTCACATCGGAAGTTGGAAAAGATCTTAACTAGTATATATAGGATATGAGTCTCTCTACTTATAACCAATTGATTTTGAGTTGGAACAACCTGTAATTTACTAGATGATTGATAAAAATAATCACTCACTTGATGACCTTGCGGAGAAAACATAGATGACTGCAGAGATAATCAGTACGGTTGGAGTCATGAACAACAACATCAGCATGTGTATCACCACCGGCGCTACTATATCCTGGTTAAGTCATTGTAACATATTAACAATTTGAAGTATAGATCTACAGTTGAAAAGCTATGTATGATGAAGGAATGAGTAGTAGAACTCACCGTTCTCTGTGATATAGATTAAAGGATTATCGTAAGTTTCTTTGAAGTATTTCATTATGTCGAACATGCCTCTTGGATGGTAATAAATTTTATCATTGAACTGAGAAAGGGAAACATATATAAATCATAAAGTATATGTTATGTTGTTTATAATGTAATAAAATATATAGCGTTGGATCATGCATACCCATGGCCCAACGGGTTTGTTATCCTTATCAAAAACTGTAGACACAAAGATGAAATAGTTAGTAGATAGTCAGAAAATTAACGTTGTAATTAAGTAAGTAAGTAGGTAGGTGAAATTGAGAGAAAGGTACATGTGAGTAATGATTCAGAGTCATTCATAACAGTGAGTCTGTTTGGAGGATTTGGAGGAATGGCGTAGACATACTGAGTGTAGTAATAGTTGAGACCAAGGAAATCAAATGAACCCTTAACAAGGGCGGACTCTGCTTCAGTGAACTTGGGAAGACGATGACCAACCATCTTCTTCATGATCTCTGGGTAATCACCCTTTGTTAAGGGATCCATGAACCTATATATTTCACAAACATTCATTAATATAATATGAAGTCCATCCAAAAAATCATAACTCTGTTGTATGGGTAATACCATCCCAAGAAGAATGCTTTGTTCCTTTCAGTGGCCGCTTTGTTGGCTTTAGAGTCATCCAACGGAAGAAACCATCTTGTAATCATCACAGGTCCAATCTGTCCTCCTTGTAATTTCTTTTGATGTCACGCAGACATTTATATATATGGTTAGTGATTATATAGCATAGATGTTACTTAGATTTACAAATAGAGAACTCACGTACCTTATATTTGGTCCTGTAAAGATCAACAGCAGCGGCATGGGCGAGAAGCTGGTGGTGTGCCACGAGGTAAGGTTCTGTTCCAGAATCTCCGGCATAACAATCTTTGTTGAGCCAAGCTGAACATCGACCGGGAGCGTCTGTTCCTGTTGCATAGCCTCTCGTAGGAACTGTGAAAAGCTGGTTGATCGTAATCCAGTTCTTTACTCTATCACCAAATAGCATGAAACAAAGATCCGCGTAATCTTTGAAGTCCTCTCTGCGCATATTGTACGTTGAACCATTTCATTAGTGTATAAGATCAGAACTACATGTGCTCCATATTCCTATCTTTCTTAATTAATAACTCTGTGCATGCATGACATATAAATTAAATAACATACATAATCTGGCGGTCCAAGAAACCTTCATATTCATCCTGGAGACATTGAGGAAGGTCCCAGTGATAGATTGTAACGAATGGAGTTATATTCTTCGCTACGAGTCCATCTATGAGATTGTTGTAGTAGTTAACACCATCTACGTTGATTCCCCTGCTCACTTTTCCTCCTGTTCACACAGACATACACCACCACATGTATATGTATAGAGTATTTAATTAAACGATCACTCAAGATAAATTTTACGTATATATATGGATTAATTTGTACATACTCGGAAGGATTCTCGACCACGCAAAGGACATTCTATAGGCCTGGGCATTGAGATCGACCAATGTGTTTATATCTTCCTGGAATATATATAATTGCATGTCAATCCACAATTAGTCGATCTATGATACAAGGAGTATACTAGTTTGAACAGATGAATGTACCTGCCAGTGCTCATATGATCCACAAGCAGAGTCACCATTTCCCAAATCGGCTCCTCCTTTCTCTATTATATAGGGTACAGGACCATGAACGTTTTGAGAACATATACATATAATATACAAACATATATATAGCAATGCAGATGGCGAACCTGGATATCGGTGAGTGAAGGCATCCCAAGTGTTAACTCCACGACCTTTGCCACCTTCGATCTGTAATGAAAAGAATCAATGTTGGATTTAATGTTTTCAATTAATATGTCTAAAGAATTGGGACAATGTGTAATGGTGTGTTACATGCCTGGTAAGCCGAAGATGCTACACCGAATATAAAGTCATCATCGAAATGGTTTCTATTGAAAGTGTCAGTGTCGCTACATGTGAATGGATGGTCTTCTTCGCATTGAATTTCAGCTTTGCAAGTCACCACAGCTAATAGAACAACTAAGGCGACTCCAAGAAGCTTCATTGTTACTTTGTAAGTTGTATGTTTTGCGTTGCATTGAAACCTTATACCAGTCTAGGGTTTATATAGACTTTTTAAGGAAATTTGTTGCACTATTTTGGGAGGTTTAGTTGACATGAATCCCGTGGGTTCACACACTTTCTCTAATCCATCTCGTTTTTTTTTTCCCACTTTTAAAAGTGGCTTGCTCTTCCACCGATCATTTCCAATCTTTTGGTAAAAATCAACCAATAATTTCATTGATATATAGGTTGAGGAAAATGTTAACAATGTTAATCTGAATTGTGGACTACTATCGTAGTCTCTATTCCTTACTGGGAACACAAAATATAAGATTCGAGAATTTTAGGACATCATGCATAAAAAAATTCCTTGTCCATTATGCTTGTCCATTTGGTCTGATCTATGTATGGGATTCACATGCTTCACTGTAACTCCGGATTGGACAGATACTATTACCGCCCTTAGAGCATCCACATTAGCGAACCCCTAGGGGTTCTTAAATTTTTTTTTTTTGAAAAAACGAACCAATCAGGGTTCGCCACGTGGCGAACCCAGCTCTTGCAGGCTCTGTCTAGCGAACCCGACTCTTCACTGTTCACATTTTTTTTTTTTAAATTAACTCATGAACCTTTGATGTGGATGGTCTTACCACCATGAGACGGGACACAAAAGACTCTATCCTTCTCAAGATGGTCTTTTAGACGCTAGTATACTATGTGTGGCGTGAGCGTAATGCTAGGATTCACGGTCACGCCTCTACGTCTGTCCCAACACTCACACGGTTCATTGACAAAACTGTCCAAAACTGTATTACCTCGCTTAAATACTCCGCTCCTCATAGGATCCATGACCTAATGCATAAATGATTTATAGTGAAGACGAATTGATTAGCATTTTTTTATTCTTGGTGATTTTATTTAATTAATTCTTTGCAGCCTAGTTTACACTCATTTTTCTAGTTAACATTTTTTTGTTGATAAATAAATTTCACATTTTAACCAAAAAAACAAAAATAAATTCCTTCTCGATGAGGTTTAAAGCCTCTTACTAAAGTTGGAAGTTTGAGTTACTAAACTGCATTAGAAGTTTATTTTATGTTCAGTCTAGAGTAGCAACGCTTAATTTGATTTAGGAACAAAGAAACATATTACATTGACCGTATAGGCCACTCATCACGAGCCACCGCTAAGATCACAGCAGATCTCTTATTGATGCTCGATACTTTATCACATGAACTAAAGGCACTCTATCTAAAGGAAAAAAAAAATCTAAAGCACAAAACTTTTGCTAATTAACCGGCCTTTATCTATAACTCACCAAATAAAAACACAGAACTTTTGGGTCTTTATAATGCTTAAACCTGATGGACTTCTCAAATGTTATCCACATTTTTTATAAGAATTTTAAGATTTTTTATAAGCAACTTTCAGATAATACTTTTGCGTTTCACTTAGTTTTTGCATAAATGTTCTTTAGATTTGATATAGTTTTATAGTTTTTCATATAAAACAATCTAAAATCAAAATATTGAAAATAGTGTGTATATCTCAAAATTAGAAGGTTTTTGTAAGATTTTATTAATCAACTTTTAAATCACACTTTTGTGTTTTACTTAGTTTTATAATGTTTTGTGTGAAAATGTTTTTAATATTTTATATATTGTAAAGAATTTTTATAACTTAAATTTATAAGGTTTTTATAAGATTTTATAATTCACTCTTTTGTGTTTTACTTATTTTAGATTTTATATAGTTTTATAAGTGTGTTGATACAAATTTTATAAAATAAAAATATTGAAAATAATGTGTAACTTAAAACTTTCAGGTTTCTATAAGATTATATAAAGCAACTTTCAAATCATACTTCTACGTTTAGTTTTTAGTTTTTTAATGTTTTGTATAAGTGTTTTTTTAGATTTTATATAGTTTCATTGGTTTGCTTATAAAACATTATAAAATCAGAATGTTGAACAAAACTTTTATAACTTAAAATTATAAGGTTTTCATAAGATTTTACAAATCAACTTTCAAAGTATACATTTGCGTTCTACTTAGTTTTATAATTTTCTGCTTAAGTGTTTTTAAGATTTTATATAGTTTTACAAGTTTATCATAAGACCTTAAAACTATATAAAATTAAAGAATTGAAAAGAATGTGTATAACTCAAAAATTATAAGTTCTTATAAGATTTTGTAAACCAACTTTTAGATCAAAAATTTGAGGTTTACTTAGTTTGTATTGTTGTATAAATGTTTTAAAATTTTTATAAGTTTGTTTATAAAACCTTAGAATTCAAAATATTGAAAATGTGTAAAACCCTTAAATTTATATGTTTTTAATAAAATTTAATAAACCCACTTTTAAATCATATCTTTACTTTTTCTAAATTTGATATATTTTTTTATAAAACCTTATTAAATCAAAATATTGAAAAATGTGTATAACTCCTAAATTATAAGTTTTTAATAAGGTTTTATACACCAACTTCTAAATCATACACAGTATAAAAAGTTTTCTCCAGATTTTGAAACTTTTAAGGAAGTCATTCAAAAATTGATTTTGGATATTAGAGGTTACAAAATCGTCTATTTCAAAAAGACAAAAACAGAGGCATGCATTTGATAAATGAGGAGATGAAATATCATTAGACTTGAGAATCTTGTGATATCAAATTTATGTAAACTTGAAAAGATTACCTAGGAAGCAACTCAGTAGTAAGAGAGATATTAAGTTTGCGGGGTTTATATGACTTTATAAGGGCTTTCAAATATTAGTATGATGTATTTTCACGTGTTTCAAGCTCTGCAACATTCGGCTACTCGTTTTTCTCCATGGTTGGTGCTTAAGAGATGAGCAAAAGGCTCCGGACTCCAAATGTAAGTTATGATAAAGAGAAATATCAGGCTTTAATGATGAGCTTGTTGGAGCTACAAAGGAAGAAACTCTATTGGTCTGAGATTGACAAATTAAAATCATTGTAAGTTTCATTGAGAGACTCATATAAACAATAACGAAGATGTGTGACTGAATGGTCCCAAGAGATACCCAAAAAAGAATAACAAGTCAGAATGGTAACAAGTTCTTAGAAAAATAAGAAATCATTTTACCAACAAATAGAAACACAAATCGTCACAGATTGATGTGTTCTGAATTTATTAACTAAACACATAGGCAAATCTTATTTCATCTCACATGTTCCCTCTCCACTTTCTCTTTCCCACCGAGAGAGCTCTAACGTAATCAAATAAGTTAAATCAAATCCTATCATAGAAATGACAAAAATTAGGAGATATTGATAGAAGAATCGTATGAAACAATAGCAAAGAAGAGATATCACCAGAAAAACTAGAAGATCAGAGAAGCGAATCGAAGAAAATTGCGAAGAAAAGCAAAGCGACGAGGAGGCCGATTTGAGATTGGGTTTATTTTCGTCAGTTAGACAATACTGAAAGAAATTTTTGAAAATGTCCAAAACTTAGGGGCATTTTTAAAATATCCTTATTTGAAACTATAATATTGGATACTTCATATATATATGAATGTTTTATATAGTAGTACCTATCTTTCATTTAATATGGAGTTTTAGGAGAATTATTTTTATGTCTTTCTAAACAGTATGTCAAACAGTATGTTTACAGAAGTTATGGTTGTGCTAAATTCTTTTTAGTCTAGTAGTTGGGATGATCTAGCTAATGACTCTGGCATCAAGGGTTTGATCTCTCAACTCCTTACAGTTAGTAGATTATAAGAAGATTTTAGGCTATTAACCGAATGTTGTCGATCCGATTGTGACAAAAAAAATTATGAACCAGTCGAAATAAATTTGTATATAGGCACACCGCTTCTCGGAAAAAAGTAATACCATTCGCAAAAAGAAGAAGCAATTCACCTCAAATCAAAATATCCTAGATATTGTACTTGTAATATCTCTTAATCGATCAAAGAATCCCGTAGTATATAATATCACCAAATTAATACGATTCTTTAAAAAAATAAGAAATTTTAACTAATCCTAGTCCGACGGAAGGGCCATCGAAAGTCAAAACTCCAACAAGCTTCTTGATAGGAAGTCTATCGAAAGTTTATGATGGCCATTCCGTCAGACCGGTTATGGCAGTTGTAATTGTCATACATTATATGACGGTATTTACGGTTATAATGGTTAGAAATTACGATGGGTATTTAGTGAGTTATTTCTGTCAACACCCATTGTAATTTTCGACCACTTCTGATGTCTATACTACTATTTCCGATGATTAGTATCCGATGTGCATCAACTTCGATAATCAAAACATCCACGAATGAAACAAGAATTAGCTAGTTCCTCGGATTTCCCAAGCTGTTGCAACAAAGATATGTGAAAAGAGTTTATCGAGTATTGGACACTCAATAATACTAATTTACAAAAACAAAGATTAAAAATCAAATATAATTCCAAATGGAAATGGGTATCGTTTGGCTTTTGAGGACCATAACATGGACTCCGTCCAGGATGGGTTTGTATATATAAGCAAAACCTCGCTTATTTTTACCTCATGCCGATGACTTCCCTTTCCTTAGCCATCTGAGGCCGAGCGTTGTACATATGTGTTTTTTTATGTATGATAAATATACATGTTATGATTTTACAAAAATAAGATAAAAATATACATGTTGATTGTTTTTTTCCTTCACTTTTTATTAATGATAATTAGATATTACATTACTCACAATGAGATTACAACAGGGCTTGAAATTTTGTAAAGATATATCGAAAGTTGCGCTCCACTTTCTTGATCTTAGATTTGTCCGTCAATCTTGGGTGGCATTCTTACTTAGGATATATTTTCATCCGGTGATGCATTCAAAAGCCAAAAGTTACGATCCATCTATTACATCGCAAGACCTTCAATATGATCAGAACTCTCCTAACAAAGAGACTTACTTTTTTTTGGTTGTAGTAAATCATCGTGTTTGTTTGAATGACTTTTCTGATTCTCACTTTATTCGTCTCTCCATTCAGAACATCTCGGTGAAACCCTCTCCCAAATGGATGACGATTTCAAAATCCTAACCATTCAATTTATTCAATCGAATCTAATATATAAGTAGTGAAATTGATGAATGAAATCTGGAATTAGAGGGGTCCACCGACGCGGGAGGGACCGACACCGGTCAGAGAACAACATCGGTAATGTTGTAAAAAGGAGATGCAGAGATACCCCTTCGTAATCGCCTAGAGAGAAGAAACAGTTTTTCGATGTCTAATCCATTATACATGTTTATTGTTTAGGATGAGAACTGAGAATTTTATAAGCTAGTGAATGAAAATTATGTTTGTTAAGTTAATGTTTTATTATTTAAGTTTTGAGAACAAAAACTAGATTTATTAAATTGTTAAGTTGACTGGTTATAGTTTATATTTTTCAAGTTTTTATCGTTATGTATAAACATCTTTAGTACTACTGATATATAAACAGACTTTCTGAACAATGCAACTCGAGGTAAAGAGTTTAGGTCTCGATGTAATGAAGGACGATGACTAATTCGCCTCTTGTGTTTTTATGTGGTGAGTTATAGATAAAGGCATATTAATCAGCAAAATTTTTGTGTTTATATATATATTTTTTACTTTATATATAGTGTCTTTAGTTTCATGTGATATTAAAACATATAAGTATCCACAACCTGAAATCTATAAGAGATCTGCTGTGACCTTTGAGGTGCGGGCTCGTGATGAGTGCCTTACGTTTCTTTGATCCTAAATCAAAGCATTGCTACTCTAGACTGAAAACATAATTAATATATATTTCTAATAACGTTATGGCGTCAATTATAACACAACATTTTCAACTTTAACTAGAGGTTTTGAACATCATTAGCAAGGAATGTTTTTGATGCATGATGCCCTAAAATTTTCACATATCATGTATGTTGTGTTCCGGCTATGGAATTAGTTTATAGAGAGAAAATATCAAATGTTTGTTACCTTATTCATCAAAACAGAAAGTCTGTTATATACAATCACAGGATTAAACACAAAATTGGTATATACAATTGAGATTAACTTAACCAACTAAGCCGGATAAGATCTTATCAATTACTCCAATAAAGTGCAATAGAGAGACTACGTACGGATCAGTGAAATGATTGTTTGATATTTTACCCCAAAAAAAATAGAGGTGGAAGAGCAAGTTACTGTTAAAAGTGGAAGAAAAAAACAGTATAACCAAAGTCGAATAACATTATTACATATTTACATTAATAAAATCAGAGAAAGTAAGTGAAGCCACGAGATTTATGTCACTTAAACCTCTCGAAATAGTGCATATTATGTCACTCTTCGGTACAAATGAAGGCTATATAAACCCTAGACTGGCACAAGGTCTTCATGCAACACACAACATACAATTACTTACAAACTAACCATGAAGCTTCTTGGAGTCGCCTTAGTTCTTCTATTAGCTGTGGTGACTTGCAAAGCTCAAATTCATTGCGAAGATGGCGTCAAAGAGAAATTCACATGTAGCAACACTGACACTTTAAACAGAAACCATTTTGGTGATGACATGTACTTTGGTGTTGCATCTTCGGCTTACCAGGCATGTAACACATCATTATTTGGAAATATCATTTTGAATACATTTAATCTAATGCTGATTCTTTTTATTAAAGATCGAAGGTGGCAAAGGTCGCGGACTGAACACTTGGGATGCCTTCACTCACAGATATCCAGGTTTGTCGTCTGCATTGATATATATGTTCGTAAATTATATGTATATGTTCGTATATTATATGTATATGTTCTCTAAACGTATGGTCAATTGGTCATGTAACCTAATAGAGAAAGGTGGAGCCGACTTGGGAAACGGTGATGCAACTTGTGGATCATATGAGCACTGGCAGGTAAATTCATATATTTGTTCAAACTACTACACTCAATCGCTAATTTATAAATCGACTAATTGTGGATTGATATGCAAATATTCCAGGAAGATATAAACACATTGGTTGAACTCAAAGTTAACGCCTATAGATTCTCCCTTGCGTGGTCTAGAATCCTTCCGAGTATGTACACATTAATCCATATCTCTATATATATGTAAAGTATTTATCAATTGCTTGATCGTTTAATTAAATATTCTATGTATGCATGGTGGTTTTTGTGAGAACAGAAGGAAGGGTGGGCGAAGGAATCAACGCAGATGGTGTTCTCTACTACAACAATCTTATAGATGGACTCGTAGCGAAGAATATAACTCCATTCGTTACAATCTATCACTGGGACCTTCCTCAACGTCTACAGGATGATTATGAAGGTTTCTTGGACCGTAAAATTATGTATGTTATTTAATTTATATGTTATTAATTAAGAAAGATAGCAACATCCATATGCAGGCAGGTCCTGAGATTATAGAGGCCCTAAACAATGTAGGAAAAAAGGCTCATCTTCTAGTCTTAGAAGCATAATTTAAAAAAAAAAATGTATAGAATTTTCAATTTATATAAGAAAAACTTCTTGGGAGCTTAAGGCCAATCTTCATTTGTCTATGCTCAGGGCCGGATGCCATTCGAGCTTCTAATCTTGTAACATTAATGAAATGATTCTAAAAAATGTGCAGAGAGGACTTCAAAGATTACGCGGATCTTTGTTTCATGCTATTTGGTGACAGAGTAAAGAACTGGATTACGATCAACCAGCTTTTCACAGTTCCTACGAGAGGCTATGCAACAGGAACAGATGCTCCCGGTCGATGTTCAGCTTGGCTCAACAAAGATTGTTACGCTGGAGATTCTGGAACAGAACCTTACCTTGTTGCACATCACCAGCTTCTTGCTCATGCTCATGCTGTTGATCTTTACAGGACCAAATACAAGGTGAGTTCTCCATTTGTAAATCTAAGTAACATCTAATAATAGAATAATCACTAATCGTATATAAAAATGTCTACGTGCCAACAAAAGAAACAAGGTGGACAGATTGGACCTGTGATGATAACAAGATGGTTTGTTGCGTTTGATAAATCTGACGCCAACAGAAATGCCACTGAAAGGAACAAAGCATTCTTCTTGGGATGGTATTACCAATACAATAGAGATATGTTTTCTTGGATATGGACTTCATATTGTATTGAAGAATGTATGTTAAATATATAGGTTCATGGATCCGTTAACGAAAGGTGATTACCCACAGATCATGAAAGATATGGTTGGTGATCGTCTTCCCAAGTTCACTGAAGCAGAATCCAATCTTGTAAAGGGTTCATATGATTTCCTTGGTCTCAACTATTACTTCACTCAGTATGTCTATGCCACTGATCCAAGTCCTCGAAACAGACTCTCTGTCATGACTGACTCAGAATCAGCACTCACATGTACCTATCTCTACCTACTTACTTATAACCTTGATTCATTACAACATTTTCTGACTATTCACTAATTATTTCATCCTCGTGTTTACAGTTACTGATCAGGACAAAAACCCCATTGGCCCATGGGTATGCATGATCCAACACTATATTCTTTTGTTACATTATATTTTAAACAAAATAACATATACTTTAGCTCTTATATATATATATATATATATATATATATACATTTGATTCTCTTTCACAGTTCAATACCGACCAGAATGGTAAGAACATATATTATTACCCAAGAGGCCTTGTAGACACAATGAAATACTTCAAAGAAACTTACAATAATCCTTTAATATACATCACAGAGAACGGTGAGTTCTAATATTCTACTACTTATTCCTTAATTATATATATCTTTTCATCTTTATATAGATATATTTCAAATTGACTTAACTATTGCAAAAATTGTTCATGTTACAATGACTTAACCAGGAATTAGTACCGCTGGTGATGACAAAGACCATGATGCTATTATGCATGATTCCCACCGTATTGATTATCTCTGCAGTCATCTATGTAATCTGCGCAAGGCCATAGAGTGAGTGATTATCTCTGCGGTCACTCATCACTATAAATATGATTATAATCTTTCTCACACCATTATTAATTATTGTTCACGTTTTTCAGTGAAGAAGAAGTCAACATTAAAGGATACTTTGCATGGTCTCTCGGGGATAATTATGAATTTTGCCAAGGATTTACTGTCAGATTCGGTCTAAGTTACATTGATTTCAAAAATCCTAAAGATAGAAAGCTCAAAGATTCTGGCATATGGTACAGTAAATTCTTGTCGACCGATGGTAAGAAGGCCCCTGAGAACAAAGATCTCTTCCGCTCAAGGGCCTTCTTGGATCAGAAGAAGGTCACAACTGCTTGAAAGACCACAAGCCACTTTATATAGCCTTGGAGCTGGATAATCTTCTTGACTCCTGTTTTTCCATCTTGCTTCATATATAAGGAGCATCTTCTTCCACTTGTAATAAATAAAGGAGTTCTTATAATAATAGAATGATTATCAATATCCATCAAATCCTACATTTTATAATAAATGATTATCTATATCCAAAAATTTAGTCAAACCAAATGTGTATTGGGAAACAAGGCATGGACACTCACTCACTTACCTCCTAGAAAACGTGCATTGGCAAAGAAATGGGTTTATAAACTCAAGCACATATCATATAGAACTCTTAAACACTATAAATCATGATTGTGCTGGGAAATAATCGGAAGGAGGGAATAGATTATAGAGAGACCTTTGCGTATGTTGCAAAAATGGATACCGTTACTTTTGTTTTTAGCAACATCAGTAGTTGGTTATGAACTCGATCAGATGGATGTCTATAATGTGTTACTTCATGGAAATTAGGATGATGAGGTATACATGAAACTACCTCAAGGTTTTCAATCTGATGATCCGACGTTGATGTGTAAATTACACAAGTCATTGTACAGTGTGAAGCAAGCTTTGCGTTGTTAGTTTGCTAAGTTGTCTACCGCTTTTAAGACACAGGGTTTGTGCAATGACTTGTGTACCTATTCTAAAAGCGGTCGTATACTTGAAGTGTTGGTGTACGTTGATGACTTGGTTATAAATGGTAGTAGCTCCAATGCAATTCAAACCTTCAAGCAGTATCTCTCTACTTGCTTTGACATGAAACATTTTGGATTCCTCACATATTTTCTTGGCATTGGGGTAGCTAGGAATAACATCGGTATTATCTCTCCAACGTGAATACACATTAAATGTTATTTCTAACGCATGTGTGCTTGGTACTAAGCCTTCATTGCTTCTACTTAAAAGAAATCATGCTTTAGCAAGGTCTGAATCTCTGTTCATACCCAATCCTAAAAGCCTATAGACGTATTGTTGGTCGACTCATCTATTTGGTAGTAATTGGAATGCTGCTTTCAAGACGATATGTTATCTTAAGGCTAATCCATGCCAAGGTTTTTTATCACGGGATGACTCTCTGATGAATATATAAACGGCCAGTGTGATTCTGATTGGGCCAATTTCCCTTTCAAATATCGCTCTCTTATGGGTTATTTCATTCAGCTTAGAACATCTCATATCACTTGGAAAACACACAAACAACCAACCATTAGTCAATCATCAGCAGAGGCTGAATACAGTGCCATGGCTTTCCTTACACAAGAGCTCCTATGGCGCAAACAAGTCTTGGTTTCAATCATATTGAGCCAATGACAGTCCATTCATACAGTAAATCGACAATTCATGTGAGTGCAAATCTGGTTCTACATGAACGTACAAAGCATGTCGAGGTTGATATGCATTTTATTCAAGACAAAATCATTAAAAAGACCATCAAGACAACTTATGTACACATTAAAGATCAACTTGCAGAAATTTTCACTAAGTATTTGGGACATAGAGAGTTCATTCGCTTCTTCAATAAGTTGGTTCATACGATATACACATTCCAGCTTGAGGGGGGTTTAGAGATATGATTTTCCATATCTTCTTATTCGTATCTTTATAAATATCTTAGCCATCAATTTAGGCAATTAGGTACAACAAGGTTAATCTCTAGTACAAATATATAAACGATTGTACAAAGTATTTGATCAATAAGAAACCTTTAATTTAAAGTTAAACGGCTCAGCCAATCTGAAAGCATTTTGACAGATTCTCAATTTATTATTAATATGCATCAACTTTTTGTTGCCACTACAAGAAATGTTGCCAAAAATTACCGAATTCTGATCAGATAAAGTCGGTTAGAAATTTCTAACTAATATGGTGACCGCAAGTGACGGCAAAAAAAATTTACATGTGAGTAACAGTTGGAATTTTCTAACATTTTTTGACCGGTCGATAATTTATGACTGTTACTGACCATTTTTGACGGGTACCAGTAAAACAAGTACGATGTATTATTCATGTCTTAAATATCGGAATAGGAGATTTATTGTTGTCAAACAATTATAGCTTCATTTATATAGTAAAGGATTATACCAGAGTATAAAGTATGGTATTGTCATTGAGATGATGCATATATGGTCAACTATGCTACACCTAGTGAACATATAGACTTTGGTTTGGGTGTGGAATCTAATGTGCATGATGCAGTTGAATTTACGTTTAATGTTGGTAGTTCTAGTGAACATGTTGAAAGTGCTTTAGGGTTGGAATCAAGTGTGAAGGTAGAGAACAATGTTGGTACATTTCAAATGACGGATGCATTTAGAGAATATTCCATCGTTTGCAGAGGAAGCAAACAGAGAGTTGAACCTAATCTTGAAGCACAGAGATTTATGATATGTTGGATGCAGGGAAGAAGTCATTGTATATTGGGTGTGACGATGAACTAATCATGGTAGGTACCGCAACTAAGTTGATGAATACCAAGACATATTACAATTTAGCTAAGAGTTGTGTTGACCGCAATTGATGCATGTGTATGATGTACATGAGAGCGGATTTGCATGTCATGTGATGTCGTTTCTGTCGTAAACCTCGGTTCCACGAATATGGTGGTACATTTCACGTCTCTTACAAGCAGATGTTGTATTTGCCTATGGTTGATAGGTTGAAAAGGCTATACCAGTCAGAGCAGACAAC
>JAKUCM010009475.1:0-13620 GCA_023374145.1 Lepidium sativum | reverse complement strand
TTTCTCGCCATGGCTTCCAGTTCAGAGGAAGACGATGAAGTCTGATTCCGAGAGATGCGGAAGCTACAGCTCGAGCGCCGACATTAGTGAGGTCCGACAGTTCCTGTAGCTTCTCCTGTCTCCAGGGAGCCTCTACCTCCTTAACATCGTCCCCTCGACTCCATGGCAGAGGACTTTACTTCGCGGCCCCAGTTATGCTTCCGGTGGTTGATGGGAAAGATGTGGTCTGGGATGCTAATTCAGACAAACAAGACAACGACTTTTCCGGTAAACTTATATGCATACACATTTCCAGATTCAACAACATTGAGAATACACATTTTCTTTCTAAAGTAAGTAAGTTTTGGGATTCATTTTCATGGAGATAGAAATTGAGATGATGAAGGGAGAGATTCGCTAAGCTACTTCTCGGAGAAGACATGTCAGGAGGAGGCAAAGGGGTTTGTACGGCGCTTGCAATCTCCAATGCCATCACCAACTCTCTCTGGTTAAACCAATCCTCCATCGTAAATATTTTTTTGTGTGTGTGTTGTGTTGGTAGTTTATAATGTGGCTATTGCCGTCTACTGGAATTACAGCGACTGTGTTTGGCGAGCTATGGAGACTTGAGCCCTCTTGCTCCGCAGAAGAAGTCCCATGTGGCATAGAGAACTAGAATGGCTACTTTGTGTCAGTGATTCTATCGTTGAGCTTATTCCTTCCATCAGCAGTTCCCCGGAGGCGGAATATATGTGATCATGGAGACACGACCACGTTCTGATCTATATGCCAATCTTCCTGCGCTCAAGAAGCTGGATGCAATGTTGATCGATATGCTTGACACTTTCCAAGACACCGAGTTCTGGTATACTGATCGCGGGATTGTTCTAGGAGAATGTGAAAAGGATTCTTACAGTTCTCCATCTTCCGTTAGGCAGGAGGAAAAAGTGGTGGCTGCCTTGCCCTAAGGTTCCGTCTAATGGTTTGTCTGATGAGACAAGAAAGAAACTTCAGCAGTGTCGAGAATTTGCTAACCAGATTCTCAAGGCTGCATTGGCAATCAACAGCGGTGTGCTCACCGAGATGGAGATTCCCGACCCTTACTTGGAGACTTTGCCCAAGGTATGCACTCTTGATGGATGAGCTTTGTTATTGGTGTAGCATCCATTAGCTACTCAGTTGAGCTTTGCTTTAAAACTTGGTTGCAGAGTGGGAAGGAATGTCTTGGAGAGATCATCTTACAGTACTTAACTGCAAACAAGTTCTCACCCGAATGTCTCCTAGACTGTCTTGATCTCTCATCAGAACATCAGACTCTTGAAATCACCAATCGGATAGAGGCTGCTGTGCACGTATGGAGACAGAAGAACGGGAGGAGGCACAAGAAGCAGGCGAACTAAAGCTGTCTACATGGGGTGGCAAGGTTAAACGCCTTGTAAATGATACCGAAAGAAATGATTTTCTCGTGCAGAGGGCTGAGACACTCTTGCAGAGTTTGAAGATCCGTTTCCCGGGTCTTCCCCAAACAACCTGGACATGAACAAGATTCAGTACAACAAGGTATTAGTGGATGAGTGGTGGGGAGGGGGGTTGTATGCTGGTAACATAAAGTGATGCTGAGATGATATTTTTGCAGGATGTTGGGAAATCAATTCTGGAGAGTTACTCGAGGGTGATGGAGAGCATGGCCTTCAACATCACGGCGAGAATAGATGACGTGCTTTATGTTGATGATGCCACGAGAAGATCAGTGTCAGCCATGGAACTTTCAGTATTTAACATCAGTTCTCCGAAACCGTTGTCAGTGCAAAGCTCGCCCTATGGTTCCCCATTTGCCAACGCCTTCCCTAAGTGTAGCATCGAGGAGCCCGAGGAGAGCACCCCCGCTGTACTCAGTAAAGAGGAATGAGAAGGGTGAAAAAGAGAAAGCATGGTCCTACGCGGAATCTGAGTTCAAGAAGTGTAACGGAGTGACGCCGGAAAGAGATTGAAAGTTGAAAATAAAAGGATGTAAATTCAAACGGTTGTAGACGTAGATGTTTGTTGTATTGTGTGGTGGACGATGAGTATGTTAATAGCAAAACAATATTAAATCTTAATCTGGCTGTGTCTCTCATGTACTTCCTACGTATCTATTCCCACGCTTGAGGTCTGTAGCAACATTGTTTGAATCAATGGGAATCTAAGCTAGTTGAATCAGTGAACCCATGTATCAAGTCAAGTCTTTTCCTGAACAGTTTTGTTGAGAAATTATCTTGTTTTTCCTCAGTGTATTGCAGATACAGAAAGTCATTAGCCGATTGTTCCCTTTTGGAGAGTATTGTGCTTGCCTTTTCGATCTTATATTCTTGGACTTGTTAATGACAAATCACACCATTGACAACATTTGCAATTGTACTACTTGCTATAACTCCATGTCTCCTGAAAGCCTAGCCCAAACCAAACATCTCGGGTCGTTGCTAGATGGATAGCTTATGCTTATACATGCGGTTTCCTGTTTGGACGTCCATGAGAAAACATCCCTTCACTTTGCCATTCCACTTGCCAATTGTTGCAGTGCAGAATCTAGAAGATGTTAAACACTACTTTCTGGTTTCCATTGGTACATACCATTCAAACCAGAATCAACTTTGCAGATTAAGGTTCTTGTACATACCATTGGTACATTCTTGCAGTTTCTTGTTATTCGCTCTTTCCACTCTTATATGAGCCGCAGGAATACCTGATTAAGGGTTTTTTTGGTTTAATGTAAATGACCTAATCAAGGTTCTATTGGTGTTATTGCACTCCATAGTAATGTAGCTTGGCTTTGCAGCTCAATATCATGAAATCAAGAGCAAGTTTAAGATTGGATATGTTAAGAAGAGCTATCTAATGGGTTTGGTTATACAAGAGATGGTGTCTCAGCTCTTACATCCTTATTTTCTAGGTGATAATTACCATTTTTGCCTTTAATGTTGATCTCAACATATTGTACCGTTAATACTATGTACTCTTGGATCAATTCGATATGACTTATAGAATCTAATACTGTTAAGAATCTCAATAAACCTGAAAGTTTTTACATCGGTTTGGCTTCAGGACTAACTGGTCATTAAGAGAAAGATACTTGGGCCTTCTCGATTAGATAGGCCTTTATTTTGGCCCAATTTAAAATATAAGAAAAAACGAACTAGAAGTTTCGAGCTGAAGTCGCGCGACTGAGGATCTGCTGCTGCTGCTTCTGCTTCTGCTTCTGCCAAAACCCTTATCTCGCCATGGCTTCCACTTTCGTCTCTCTACCTAAACCCTTCTTTGCTTTCCCGGTCAACACTCCCACTCCTCCTTTAGCCAACCATAAGCTTCTCGGTACTGAACAAATCTGAAACTTGTTATGTTTCTTCTCTTTCGGATTAGATTTATTTTTTTCTTGTTGATGATTTGTTTCCTTGTGTATGTGTAGGAAGTCGAAAAGACTGCCTTAGAATCAAAGCGATTTCCACTCAATGGGAACCGACAAAGGTACTTGCTTTCCGTATAAATTCGTTTAAAAATTGTATTTTTATTCTCTGTTTTATAATTAAATGATTAATCTTGTGTTGAGATAATCAATTGCAGGTTGTTCCTCAGGCAGACAGAGTTCTTGTTCGTCTTGAAGAGCTTCCAATGGTAGTTAGCTCCTTTATGGTCTGAAATGTCAATGATTTGTATGAAACAGTTAATTAGATGAGATCATAAATAGAAATCAAACAAACAAACGGTAGTTGGATTCAATTGCTAAACACTATGGGCTCTTATATTCTTTGTCTGTAGAAATCCTCAGGAGTGTATTGTTGCCTAAAGCAGCTGTAAAGTTCGAGAGGTACCTTACAGGAGAGGTTATCTCTGTTGGTTCTGAGGTTGGACAACAAGTTGGGCCTGGAAAGAAGGTAAAGTTTTTTCCTTAACTTCAATCATCCATTGTTACTTACTACTGTGAATCTTCTCTTCATCTCTTTCTCCTTTGCCTTTCACAGGTTTTGTTCTCTGACGTGAGTGCTTATGAGGTATATAGATTCTCTGCAGTCAAATGATCAATTTCTGTTCTTCTGTGGATTTTAGGAATAAAGAACTGAATATCTCTGTATATATTTCTCAGGTCAATCTGGGAACCGATGTTAGGCATTGCTTTTGTAAAGAGAGTGACTTGTTGGCCATCGTTGAGTGAAATCTTGTCCAAGAGCTGCCCAAGAGAGAGAGGATGCGTTTAACGATTTGAAGATTTTTGAAGTTTCCTGTAATTGTCAGTGAGCAATTGTTGTTTTCTGCCAATCTTACTATCAATTAATCATTTTCATAGACTTAAAAGATTTCCAAGAGTAACCAAAAAAAGTCTTGTTGCCATTTTAACATCTTGTGATACAAAAGTTATAAGACATGTCCTAAAAAAGGAAGAGTAGACTTGATCAAAACTCGTAAAGTCGCAGCTCAACCATGCCTTCTTTTCTCTTTGAAGAATACCAAGCCACGACTTTGCCAGACTCGAGAAGTCTCAATGAGTAATTTAAACTGTAAATCAGATCTTCCATTTGTGCCCCAAACTTTCCTGCACCTACTTGAAACTGCGAGTCTACTTTGAAAACAATCGGACCTGCAACCTGCAAACATGTTGCAGAAGAAGAGAAAAAACATTGCTTTACTAATGATTCTTTACATCAAACATTTTGGCTTTCGATCTCTCGACAAAAGCTAATATACCTGTTGCTGGAATATCAAGTTGAGTCTGGGAGACCACAATGTGTCATCTGACTTATTACTATCTGAAGATCTTTTAAGTGCATGGAAGATTCTACTAGCAAGGGCAAAAGCTGAGGATAAGTCAACACGAGCATCTAGTCTTGTTAGATCACCATAACGCTTACTAAAACTCCCTTTTTGGAATGTATAACAAGCAGAACCAAATACATCCGCGCTTATTGGACTCCGCTTCTTGCCATTCACCAACATACCTCGGCCTGTAATCCAAGCTGCCAAGCTGCTACCTACAGAGTGAACATTGAGAACTCAGTATTCAATTCAAGGTAAGAAAGAAGAGGAAAGAGTGTCCTTTACGCAAATGGGTTTGTTAAGCGAGTACCTACTAGTCCTGAAATTGCTGCATGAGGCTCCTGTAGACGTAAATCATAAGGCGGATACTTAGGTGTATCCTCGTCCTCTTCTTTCTTTTGTGGCCTCCACAAGTCTCTGTTAGCCTTGTATGAAACTGCAGCCTTGGCGCATAAACCAGGCATCAAAGAAGTAGGAGCATCGCCACCATTCTCAGCAGCGGCATTCAAAGGCTGAGGATTACCCCTGCTACTGTGAAGACCAAACTTGTATCGAAGCCCTGACTCTAGAATAGGAGATGAGACGTCAACATTTAATGATTCTGGAACATCCCAGAAACGTCCTTTATGGTCCAAAAACAGATCTGGCCAAGCTGCTTCCACAGTGAGATCATGTTGTTCAAGCTGCTCATTAGCTCAAACCAAACAAATCAGCAGTGGACAAGTGGTTAAACATACAAAAAAATCTTTCACGAGTACAGTATAGATGCATACCGGATGAACAAACATCAACTTCTTACGGAGTCCGTTTTTATCGCCAAGGCTTTCAGCACTAAGCAAGAGAGAAGAAGAAGTGCCTAAAGCAATCTGAGTCCATAAACCAATAGAGTAAAGGGATTTGTCTACAATGTGTTTTGCACTCTCTTTGAAAATTTGAAGATCCCAATATTCTGATTTTCTAATATCTGCTTTGATATCAGCAAAGAATTTCTTTGGTCTGAACTGCCCAACCAATCCTAGCCACCTGAGTGAAAAAAGCCAAACAGACCAAATCACCTGAGTAAATGTTGCTTTTTAATTCCAAAAGATTGATTCTTTTGTTTTCAAATTCTCAGCAGAATCACTCAGTCAAACACCACAAGCAAAATGATGAGAGGTTTAAGGATTTACCAGTTGTTAGAGGAAGGACTGAGCAAGAGAGAATTGAGAGAAAAAGAGCCAATTCTTTTGTCAGAAGCAGGAGCAAAAGAAGGAATAATTCCGAGAGGAAAGCCTTCGCGAAGCAGAGAGAGCTGCTGAATCCGGTGACAACGGCTGGCTCGTGCACCGTCAACAGGAAATGGCTCACCAGGAACAGAACGAGCCGTTCCTTCAAGGGTTTGGGGTGAAGAAATGTTTTGGTCCCAAAACACTGATTCAGTAGCTGAGTTGAGATACGCCATTTTCTTCTTCTTCTTCTTCTTCTTCTTCTTCTTCTTCTTCTTCTTCTTCTTCTTCCTCTTCCTTATCTCACTCTCCTGTATACGAAGCTTGGGAGGTAAGAGGGGTTTAAGCATTATTATGGGCCTTTTCTTTCAGAGTTATGGGTTTCTTAATAGGCCTTGTTCGTTATTCCATGAAATTGGATATCAGACCAGGATTTAAACCGAACAAACCAATAGTCAAAAAACAATGCTTGAGCAAGTATGTTGTCTGCATCATCAGACCAAGTTCATACTCAAATCAGATTGTATTAACTCTGAGAGAAGATTGCCAACTTTCTCAAGATTAAAACAGATACGGTTTTAAGAAACTGAAACTGTTAAGAAGAGACAACAATGCTCTACAAACAGAAGTGAATTATTTGCAAATCCCATAAGAACCTCATACAAAAAAAAAAAGGGGGAAGAAACCATGAAAACACACAGGTTTAGCTAGACATTGGATGATTGTAAACGTATTCAATGGCGAGAGAGCAAGAATCGATCTTGTCAGCTTCTTTGTCTGGAATTTCCAGCTTGAATTCCTCTTCAATAGCCATCACTATTTCCACAGTGTCTAAACTATCTAATCCCAAATCGTTTTGGAAATGAACTTCAGGAGTCACCTGTGAGTTGAATTCACAAAATGATCAGCAAAAATCAAACCCGAATCGAATGACTTTAAACTACAAGGATCATGAATGCAAAATCCTTAAGCTTGAAAATATCAATCAAATTTAACAGCAAAATCTGAAGCTGTAGCTTCTGACAATAAGCTAAACTTACTAGACCATTACAAATCAATAACCTTTGAATTACAAGTAAAATTAATTCAGCATTTCCCACTAGATCAATACAGAATCAACCCAAAGCTACAACATTGCAAAATAATTATTTTGTTCCAGTAATGAGGAAAAACAGAAGATACGAACAACAATTTGGTCCCACCAATTGCAAGTCAAAATCGAATCTATATATATAGCTAAGTTAGACGGATTTTTATGAAGATCGAGCTAACCTTAGCGGGATCGACTTTGGGGAAGCTCTTGACAACATCGAGAACTCTATCAACGACGTCTTGTCTGCTGAGATGATCATCGTGAGAAGAAAATGTCCGGATCACACCAATCTGAGAACCAATCGATCCTTTCACTGCTTGTGATTGCACAGGAACCCTGAGGTGACGAAGAATTGCAGTTCTCAGTGCCATTTCCGTCAAATCTTCGAGCTCGAGAATTAGGGATTTGATGAGACACAATATAGCCCAAAGTAAAAGAGGTTCAAGTCATACAACAAGGCACGTGCTTGTCACGTGAACTCAGCCCTAATCCTTTCGTGGGCCTAAGCCTCAGAAATAAAATATATTGACTTTTACAATCTGCATCTAGTTTTAAATATATTTGTGAAATTTTCCAGTAGTTTCTAATTTGACATAAATGACCCAATGATCTTTCCTCTAATAAGCAGAAATTATAATACAGTAAATACAGAATTTGCAATTCAAGAGCGACGGGATCTCTCTCCGGTAAATATCAGAAGCTTATTCTCAGCCGAGATCTCCAAGTTTCTCAGATCCGTTCAGCTACTTAGAGATCCTTGAGAAATATGGCTCCGGTCTCGGCACTCGCCAAGTATAAGCTGGTGTTTTTGGGAGATCAATCCGTCGGCAAGACCAGTATCATTACTCGATTTATGTATGACAAATTCGACAATACTTACCAGGTAAGTTTGCTTTTAAATCTAGGTTTTATCTCGAGGTTAGGTTGTTTTGGGGGATTATAGTCGTGGAAATCTAGATTTTGGTGTATTTGAGATCCCTTTTCATAAACGAGAATCGTGTTTTTCAGTTCCGAGTTCTAAATCATTTTCGTGATCTCGCATTCTATTCTGCGTAACTATGTGTGATCTGATATGTAGATCGTGTTTAATGCATACGACGTAACAATCAGATGAAATGAGTGATCATTGTCTGTGATTATAGCACACTTTCTGGAAATGAATGATCGTAATTTGGGATTTGGGATTTTTAATCGCATACTCATGAACTCAGTAGCATATAGGATCGTAGTAATGATAAAGTAATTTGATAAGTTCGTGCTGAGGATGCTACCTTGAGCTTATTATCATTGTTAATCTACTCGAAATTGTTCTCAATTTGGTGAATGAAACTTCTCATCTTGATTTTTAAATATGAACTATGCTTGGTTATCATCATTATACCCAATGCTTTACTTTTCTCAGTCATTTATGTTGTTTTATAATCATCAGGCCACAATTGGTATTGATTTTCTTTCAAAGACAATGTACCTTGAAGATCGCACGGTCAGACTTCAGCTGTGGTAAAATCTCTCACCTCTTTCAAGTTTATAACACTGAAGAAATAGCATTGCAGATCATGATTTTATGATTAACGTTAAGAGCTGAAAACATATGACAGGGATACTGCTGGCCAAGAGAGATTCAGGAGTCTTATTCCGAGCTATATCAGGGATTCATCTGTTGCTGTTATTGTGTATGACGTTGCAAGTATGTGGACCTTCCTCTTTCTCTGTTTTTCTAAACTACTCAAACTCGTATATACTTCCGCTGATTTGAGATATTGCAGCTGTGATATTTCAGTAGTGCTATGACTAAATGTGATTTGATATCTTCTTTATTTTGATCTATCAAAGTTTGTACGTTTTGAAACTCAAAATCATTATATTGTTTTCCACTGACATAAAGGCAGGCAATCCTTCCTAAACACTACTAAGTGGATCGATGAGGTTAGGACAGAGCGTGGAAGTGATGTCATTGTTGTGCTTGTGGGAAACAAAACCGACCTTGTTGACAAAAGGTAATAGTAATCTACCATCTTCCATCTCTTACTTTACATGTTTCTTGTTAAACCTTGTTTTGCAAATTACTGTTTTGATACTAAAAATTTTGGTCGTCCGTCCTTATTAAACCTGGTCTAGTTTTGCAAGTATGTCTCGGATTAGAATGGATGGCTTTTTATACTAAACCACGTCTAACTTTTCTGATGGTACCCAAACGACCCTACAAGATAATAAATGGAGAATCATTTGGTGCTCAACTGTATCCATTTAAAGGGTTTCTCTATAGTCAACACGCTTTGAAACTTGATGGTGCCTACTATTATTCGTTTCTGGCAATGGGCCTTTGTAATAAATTTTATGTTTCTCAGGCAAGTGTCAATAGAGGAAGCAGAAGCCAAGGCTCGTGAGCTTAATGTAATGTTTATCGAAACCAGTGCCAAAGCTGGCTTCAACATAAAGGTACAAAGTTCACATTTTACTGAGAGTTCCTTGGATGACATAAAGAATTGCTGCTTAATTCACCTAAGCCCTAACTTTGTTTAGTCCCATCAATAGTTAGTTGACCTAGATAAGTAACAAGTAAAATGTAATTACTCATCCTCATTCGTATGGATCTCTTATTGAACAATGAGTCTTAATGCATTGTGCCAACATTTTATTTATTGTTAGGCTCTCTTCCGCAAAATAGCAGCAGCTTTGCCTGGAATGGAAACATTGTCTTCAACAAAGCAAGAGGATATGGTTGATGTCAATCTTAAATCTTCCAATGCAAATGCGTCTCTGGCTCAGCAGCAATCTGGTGGATGCGCTTGTTAGATTTGGCAACGACAACAACAACACATCAATAGAGAACAAAACAGACACAAACAGAGAATCCTATAAGGCTTCACATGATCCGATCCGCTTTATCATCTACCATCTGTAAAAATTTTGCCTGCTTTTTTTTTCTGCATCAGATTGTTTTAAAAGAGACTTTGTTTTTAGTAATGGTTTGTCCCTAACTCTGGTCTTTAAAGTTTCAAATGCTCTGCTTCAGTACTTTTGTTGTTTTTTTACTTTTAACAACTTCTTTGATTTGTCAGTCTATGTATTGGAATATTAACTGTGAGCTTAGCTGTGTAATAAACACACTCTTTTCGTTTCTCCATCTTCCATGTGAAGACAGACACGTGATTGGAAGCAAAAAGAAGCATAGAATTGTTTTTTTTGACCATAAAGAAACAAAGAGAATTGATTTCGTACACATGTCGTTTGGTCAGATCACTTAAATGAACATTCAACGTCTTACTGTTCCCAGGTTTCTCTGCAATTCCTTTGTGACATTCATATAAGTTTACTTTTCCTTCCTCAAGGATTAATACATGGAAATGTATATGTCATAGTTAAATGTTCACTTCTGTAATTTTTTCCACCTACCAAATTCGATTCTAATAAGTTGTAGTTTAACAAGATCTTATCCATAATTCAAATTTTAAATCAAATTTCTGAGATTACACGTCTATATAGAATTAAAGTACAGTAGAAACAACTATAAAACTAGGTATTAATCACTTGATCAAACTCATTTCTCCGTCTACCTTATACAATTTAAAGTTTAGATTTTAAATTTTAAATTATAAATCAAACATTGTTAAATCAATTTTTAAAAATATAATATGACTAAAACAACATTTAACTATTACTTTATGTTTAGAGTGTTAGCTTAAAGTGATCAACCAAATTTCTAACTACTTCCTCTATTCTTATTTACTTGATGTTTTAGAAAAAATATTTGTTTTATTTTAATTGATGTTTTAAGAATTCTAAACAAAATTTTATGTGTTTTTAGTGTTTTTGACTATTTGAATTCTGCAGATTGATTTGTGATTGGTTATATTATGTTGAAACTTGTGAAAAATTATATTCTATTTAAAAAAATTAAAATAATTAATTTTTTTAATACGTATGAAAAACCTAAAACATATAAAAACAGAGGGAGTGATAGCTAAAAATTACAAGTACCAACTACTAACTAAAAAAACCATAATGATAACTTATGTTTAATATGAATCTTCCCACTCTTCAAACACATGATACACAATAATGGTCATAATTAAAGAGAGACCCATAAACAGAATGAGTAAGTTGAAATTAATGAAGATGTATGTAGTTGAGAGGATATGAGAGAGCCACGAAAAAACAGTGTTTTTTCTCATTTAATGCCAACTTCCCTTTTATGACCGTTAAATGCTATATACTAAGATGACGAATTTCTCCAATTACTATTAAACCCTTTTGTATATATATATTCACTCACGATTATCCATAACTTTTTTTTGTCAACTCTTTTTAAATTCTACTCATAATACTGCAGGTGTATGTAGGGATTTGATTTTTAGTATTTTAAAGATTTATAAAGTAAATACACCATTGAGCCACTTGTTCTCGATGACCTATCGTTTTTAAACCTAATTTGCATCCACTTGTATTTAAACTCAATAAGTCAAAAAAAAATTCACTTGTTTAAAACATTCGAATCTCTCTTTTAGACGGTGCCTGGATCTTTAAAAGTCGTCATCTTTAGTCGAGATTTAGACCTATTTATTGGATCTATATGCTCGTTTTTTTGATGTGCTAGTGAGACTATAAATATGTTTAGTTTTGACTTTTCTATGTCAAAGAAAAATGAAATTTTGTTATGAAAAGATTGTTTTCTTTTGGAAATGCAATTTGGTTAACCAGCTAAGTACAGTTGGTTTTTTTAAGTGAAATTTAATTTCATATAATTATAATTATGATTGTTTTACGTAACATTATTAAAAAATAGAAGATTAATTATTAATTAGTTTTGTTTGTTATTAATAATTAGATCAACAAAATTTGATATATAACTTAAACTCATTTTTTAATTTTATTTCTTTAATTTTTATTTATCTAAGTAAAATCTAATTCTTGATGGATGAACTTTTAAATGAGACATATAAATTACTAGATGAAGAAAACCTATAAATCACTCTTTTGTTTTTTTTTTCTAGATTAAGAGAAACACAAAATGTGTATCACATTTATTACCTTCAAAGAATTGATTTTTCTAGATTTGAAAAATTCAAAATAATTTTAATATCATCATACAATTCTGACATGATCTAGTCATAGGTTGCTTATTCTATTATCTATCATTTTGATGTATACACCCAAAAAATCAAATAGGCACATTAGACTATCCAAAACAACAACAAAAAACATATGACATTGTTCTTCTAATCTTCTAAATAAATAAATAAATCCATATTTAATATACAATCACGAAACATTTTAATATTAAATAAACTAAGAAGGTTAAAAATTCACTCTTTATCTGTTGATATAGTAAAGCCACCATATATATAATAACTTCATATGAATCGTGTGAAGTGTATTTTAAGTAATTTCACATCAAACGGTCAGATTTTGACCTTAAAAAAATCAACGGCGATGATCAACTCTTCCTAAATCCACAAGCTTCTTTGATCGGTTACATGAAAATGACGCCGCCGTTGAAAGGTGAGGCTTCGCCGGCGATTTCAGTTCACCGGAATATCCAAAATCTGGCTGAAACTTCCCTTTCCAATTAGAAGAACAGTTAGGTTTAACTCTAACTAAAGGACTCAAGCAAAACGACATTCCTGATACGCTTTTACCAATCCCAATCATCGTCGTTTTTCTCCTTCCAGGAGTTCTCATCGCCGGAGTTTTTCTCTGTCTTCCCGGAGATTCCTCAATTGATTCATTGGTTGTCTCTGTATCTCCTGCTGGTGACATTCCTCTGCAATATCTCTGTCTAGGTCGATTTTGATAATGATGATCTGATTCAGCATCGATAAAATCCTCGATGTAACATGAAGTTGATTGCTTTTTAGATCGAATTGTGAGTACTTTTGAGAGCCATGATTTTGATGTTGACGAAGAAGAAGACGATTCTGAATAATCCAAATGATCAGATCTTGTTCTGAAGAAACTAGAGAATCTAGATAAACCATTACGTTTCTTCTTAAATGATCGACCTGAGTCTAAAACCCCTTTTTCCAATTCTCTTCCTCCTACTTGTGGTGTAGTGAAGAAACGACTCTTTGAAGCTAATGAATCTCCTTCATTAACATCTGATTTTCTAGGAGCAACATAAGGAGAAACAGAGCGAGGAAAAACCAGAGGAGGAACAGGAGATTGATGATTTTTATCGTCGTTTTCAGATGCAGCTGTTGAAACAGCTAGTGCTAAAAGACGTTCACGCAGACACGAAGCACAAACTCCAATTCTGCTACTTGAATCAATTACATGTCTCTTACACTTCATCGGGAAAAAAACAGAGTAAAAAGGTTCGATTTTTAAGAGAATTAGAAGAAAAAAAACAGAGTAAAAAGGTTTGATTTTTAAGAGAATTAGAAGAAGATCTGATGAATAAAAAAGATAACTTTGTCTTCTTCTTCTGATTCTCTGAGCTTTTTTCTCTTTTGGTTAGAGAGAGGATCTAATGAGAAAGAATCGTCGGAGTAAATGGAAAATTTTCAGATTTGTTTTTCAGAAGAAAATAAAATAAAAAAATTCAGGCAATAAATCTCT
>JAKUCM010009474.1:0-20661 GCA_023374145.1 Lepidium sativum | reverse complement strand
TTAGCCCCGTAAGACTTGGTAGAAAAGAGGGAGTCATCAACAAAGAGTAAATGTGAAATCATGGGTCTGCCCCAACTGATCGTCTGAACCTTGAGAAGGCTTACTTGTGTTGCGAATTCAAGCATATAGCTTAGTCCATCTGAGCACATAATATATAAATATGGTGAAAGAGGATCACCCTGCCGGATACCCTGTGTCGGATGGAAATAACTATATTGACTACCATTAATCAATTCTGAAAAAGACACAGTTTTAACACAAGCCATGGTTCAGGTTACCCACCATGTACTAAATCCCTTACGTTGAAGAACACCCTCGACAAAATCCCATTCAAGCCGATCATAAGCTTTACTAGTATTGGTATTCACTGCCATATATTCAGCATTACATTATTTCTTAACCCGTAAAGAGTGGAAAAGTTCATAGGCAATAAGGACATTGTCATGTATCAAACCCCCAGGGATAAAAACAGCCTGGTGTTCACTCACCAAAGATGAAAGAATAGGTTTCAGACGATGAACCTATAGCTTGGATATGATTTTGTATACCACATTACACAACACTATCACACAAAAATCTTGCATTGATTTTTGGATTCAAATTCTTGGGAATCAATCATAGGTTTGTATGGTTCCATCCGTCTGGTATATGCCTTGTATCAAAGAAAGAGTTTATCTCTGCCACAAGAGACGAGGCAACAAAGTCCTAGCATTTTCGGTAAAAAGCGGCAGTGATTCCATCAGGTCCTAAAGCGTGTGTTAGGCCAGTATTGTTAACATGAGTTGTAATTTCAGCCAAAGTAAATTCACAGCCCATTGTAGCATTATGATCATTGGTAACAACTCGTTGTAGTGTTTGCAAACAAGGTTGTGTGTTACGTGAAGGTGACGACGTAAACAAGTCCGAAAAATAGCGTATGTCTTCTTGAGCAGTAACTTTGTTACCGTAGGCTTATTGACATTCTGCGATTCTTCAATGAAGCGTGAAAAAGCGAGTATTACGATCACCACCATTAAGCTACCGTATTCGACTTTTGTCTCGCCAATATTGTTCTTCCTCTGCATATGCCATATTTAATTGTGTGCGAAGATCACAAAATTGTGTATCAAAGCATAGACGATTGACTTGTGCCTCATCAAACAACGTTGTTAATGATTGTATTTTGACAGCCGAATTTTGTTGTGTCATTTACTTTCAATCAGATATATGTCGGCGATAGCGACGAATACGTTCCACAATAATTAGAGAATCATATTCATCAGGCGATAGCCAAGATCGTGATACACCGTGGAAGTGTTGTGTTTGTAATAGAAGAGGAGGATTAAAAAGAAGCGCTTCAGGGGAGGATAACACAACAAACTAATGATGTGGCTGTTGGGAAGCGAAGAGAAGAAAATCGTTAGAAGCAGAGTTAGTTGCAAAGAAAAGATTGGTCTCTTTAAATAACATAATGGATTGTAATTTTGGGGATTATCTTGAACATACTGTGAAATTGTAACGACATTGAAGGATTGGGAATGAGAATTAAAGTTTATCATAGCTAAACTCTATCAATTGGTGTGGTGAGCAAGTTCAGTATGCCGGTAACAAGAGAAGCGGACACGACGGATGGTGATGTGACATCGCGGCTATCGGACTTTGCGATGCGACTAGAGTCTGTGACATCAGAGTTACGAGACTCGAAACAGGAGACGAACGAGAGGTTGCAGAGTAATTCCGATCGCCTGGATTCGATGAGTGACCAAATGGCGCAGATCCTGTCGATACTAGTCGGAGGTCGTAACGGTGATTTGCGGCCGCCGAATTCTTCGATTCTGGTCTCAGTCGAATCTCATGAAGAAGGTAATCACGCCTCTTCACCCCCATTGGTTAATGTAGTCTCGGTAGATGAACAATTGGTTGCGTCGATTTTAGCGAATAGGGATACGTTGTTAAAGAAAATCGACATGCCGATTTTCAAATGGAAAGATCCTTATATCTGGTTGAGTATCGTTGAGCGATTCTTTGAACTAGAAAAGTATACGGATGCTCGAAAATTGGAACTTGTTTCATTGAGTCTCTCGGGTAGGGTCTTGAGCTGGTTTAGTTGGGAGGCAAAGCGTAATCCATTTCGAGATTGGGAAGGTTTTAAGGAAAAGCTATGAGCCAAATTTAGCAGAGCTTGCCACTTATCGCCTTATGATCGTTTCTTTGAGGTCAAACAAGTGGGATCGATTGATGATTACGTTTTTGAGTTTCACGATTTGGCTACTCAGTTGCATGATGTGTTAGAGAAAAGTCAGATTTTGATCTTTAAAAAAGGGCTGAAGCCAGAACTGAAAGTGTTGTTGAAGCTGATGAAACCGAGAACGTTAAATGAGATGATTGAGATGACATTAGAGCTACGTCCCACGGTTATTGCTGAAATGGTAGAAGGAGCAATAATAACTGAGGCGGATAGCAACCAATCAGTGGACTCTAATACGTTTAAGACCAAACAGATTATGGCACAAACGTATACATGGAAGAAGAGAGTCGTGTTAACACAAGGTGATTCAGTGAAGGAATCAGAGAAATCAACAATAGTGTCTAAACTTGCAGGCACGTATGGGAAAGGCATGAGGAAATTGTCTCCAGCGGAGTATGAGGAGAAGCAGAAGAAAAAACTATGTTTTCAATGTCATGCTCCGTACTTTCCAGGCCATAAATGCACAGTGAAGGAGTTGCAAGTGATGATTGTGATCGGTGGAACAGAGTTCATGATTGATAACAACTCTCACTTGGATGATGAAGAGAAAATTTTATTGAAATCATCGTGTGCAGCACTGTCCTTTCAAGCTTTCTGTGGCAATCCAAACCTGTCTACAACGAAAGTTAAGTGATGTATTGCAAAGACATAACTGGTTATTATGTTCGATAGCGGAGCCACTCACAACTTTATAGCTCCTTTCGTGGTTAAGTGCTGCAAGTTGCAAACAGTAAAGACCAACGGGAATGTACTGCTTGGTGCTGGGATGTTGGTTCAAAGCCTAGAGGTATGTCCCAATTTGAATTTTAGAATTGCATCACTACAGTTTCAGGCGTATTTCATGACGTTAGAATTGGGAAGTGCAAATGTCATCTTGGGAATACAGTGGCTGCACACACTAGGGAAATGTGAAGTGGACTGAAATGCTCATGAGATGTCATTCTGATATCAGGGATGCAGAGTCGAGCTAGTCGGTGATACGACATTAAGGGCACGGGTCACTTTGGATAGTGTACTTCATACTCATATTTTTTCGGAGCTTTTGACAGAAAAGAAGGAGAAGGATCATCGGTTTGGTGTTGCTTTACATCAGGGTGTCCAAATAATCTTAGCTCGGTATCCAAAAGTTTTTGCGGAGCCAAAAGGTATGCCTCCCTTGAAGGGACATGAACATGCCATTACACTAATCCAGAATACTAAACCAGTGAGTGTAAGACAGTATTGATACCCTCATGCTCAGAAGGATGTTATGGTGGAAATGGTATCACAAATGTTGCAGTCAGAGATAATTCGTGAGAGCCATAGTCCTTTTTCAAGTCTCGTTTTATTGGTTAGAAAGAAATATGCGGGATGGCGTTTTTCCATTGAATATAGGGTGCTTAACAAAGTTACAATACCAGATAAATTTCCCATTCTGGCCATTGATCAATTGTTGGATGAGCTCGCAGGTGCGTGCATCTTTTCTAAGCTTGATCTTCGCGTAGGGTACCACCGAATTTGGATGAGGGAAGAGGATGTTGCCAAGACTGTGTTTCGAACATTTGATGGCCATTTTGAGTTTTTGGTAATGCCATTTGAGCTTACCAACGTTCCAGCAACGTTTCAAAGATTGATAAACACCATTTTCAAGCCGTACTCACGTAAGTTTGTTCTAGTGTTCTTTGACGATATTCTGGTCTTCAGCTCGTCATTGCAGGATTATGTACAACACTTATAGATGGTTTTTGAAGTACTGAAAGTGCACCACTTGTTTGCCAATCAGAAGAAATGTTGCTTTGCTCTAACTCAGATTATATATTTGGGTCATATCATTTTGATGGACGGAGTTGCAACAGACCCGGAGAAGACAAGTGTGATCCAGAATTGGCCAGTTCCTAAATCAGTAAAGCAGTTGCGCATTTTTTTTGGCTTAACATGGGGAATTATCGAAGATTTGTACGTCATTATGGCATATAGGTCAAACTGTTAACGTCAGTTCTTAAGCGGGATAATTTTTATGTGGACTCTGGAAGCTCAAAATGCCTTTACGGTCTTAAAACAGAGATGCAGACCTCAAATGTTATGGTTTTAGCAAATTTTTTGGCCATGTTTATTTTTGAAGTTGATGCTTTAGAAGCAGGTTTGGGCGCAGCACTCATGCAGGGGAATAATCCGATCGTATTTTTCAGCTCTGTCTTAACAGATCGTGAACAGACTAAACCAATTTATTAATGAGCTATTGTACTCGCAGTTGTTAAATGGAAACACTATCTATTTGGAAGGCGATTTATAGTGAGAACGGATCAAAATAGTCTGAAATTTTTGTTAGAGCAGAGGGTAGTATCAATGGATTATCAGCTTGGTTGGTCAAGCTATTGGTTTATGATTTCAAAATTGAATATAAACCAGGAGTGGAGAACAAGGTTTGCGGATGGTCTATCTCGTTGCCATTTGATTCAGCTGGAGAATGTGTTTTTGTGGTTGTTAGTTATGACTTTACATATGTCATTACAAGCTAAGGATTTGGATAGGGAGCTGGAAACAAACTTGGAAATTCAGACTATTTTGCCGAAGCTCAAGGCGGGAGAGCTGAAGTCGAGACATTATTCCATCTGCAACGATAGAATTTTCTTTAAGAGCTGATTGTTTCTTCCCAAGAATTCCACATTTATTCCCTTGATACTATCGGAATTTCATGTGGGTTTACAAGGGGGTCATTCAGGCGTACTACAAACGTGGATGCGGATTCAATCCTAGTTTCAGTGGAGAGGTATGAAGCGGGACATTCAGCGATATGTGGCTGAGTGTAAAGTGTGCCAAATCCACAAAAATAACACATTACAACATGCGGGACTGCTACAACCTTTACCAATTCCAGAGTGGATTTGGTCTCACTTGTCTATGGATTTCATAGAAGGTTTACCTTTGTCAGAAGGAACTAATGTCATTCTAGTAGTGGTTGATCGATTGAGTAAGTTTTCGCACTTCTTAAAGCTGAAACACCCGTTTACAACCAGTGATGTCGCTCAGTTATTCATCAAGGAAATAGTGCGCCTTCATGGTTATCCGGAATCTTTGGTCTCGGATAGGGACAAGGTGTTTATGAGTCTTTTTTGGAAGGAATGTCATCGTTTGGCAGCCACTAAGCTACATTTTTCCACAGCATACCATCCAGAATCCGATGGTCAAACGGAGGTGGTTAACCGTTGCTTAGAAACATATTTGAGATGCTTTGCTTCGGATCATCCGAGGATGTGGTCGAAGTTTCTCCATTAGGCGGAATATTGGTACAATACCTCCTTACATTCATCGCTTAAAGAGACTCCTTCCAAGGTGGTTTATGGCCGAGATCCACCTCGCCTTTTGCCTTATGAAGTTGCTTCCACGACTAATTTTGATTTGGAGAAAATGTTACTGGAAAGAGATCAATTACTGTTTTTAATCGAGCAGCATTTAATCCATGCACAGGGAGTTATGAAAAACAATGCAGCTAAGTATAGAAGGGACTTAATATTCAAACAAGGTGATAAGGTCTTCCTCAAATTAAGACAATATCGACAACATTCAGTAAATAAACGCATATGTCAGAAATTATCTGCTCGATACTATGGGTCTTTTGAGGTGTTGGAGAAAGTTGGGAAGGTCGCTTATCGGTTATCTTTACCAGAAGGTTCACGGATTCACCCTGTTTTCCATGTTTCTCTTCTGAAACCAGCTCTGGGAAAACATCATGTTCTTGGTGTACTTCCTCAGTCACTTACCGCCTCAGATGCGGATTTGGTCACACCACAGACAGTCGAAGCAACTCGTTACTCCTCTGCATGTGATTTAGAAGTGTTGATGAAGTAGAAAGATCTACCATCCCATGAGAATTCTTGGCAACGCGCTTCTGAGTTGAATCAGCAATTTCCAGATTTCAAGTTTGGGGACAAGCTTGCTCCGCGGAGGTATTGATACACCCTAGAAGTGCTATGTTAGTAGGAGAAGAGGAGGATTTAACAAAAAGGCTTCAGGGGAAGATAACAAATGGAAACAAAGAGAAGAAAGTCATTAAAAGCATAATTAGTTGCGAAGAAAAGATCAGTCTCTTTAAATAACATAAGGGATTGTAATTTTGGGGATTATCTTGAACATACTGTAAAATTGTAAAGAGATTGAAGGATTGTGAATGAGAATTAGAGTTTACCGTAACTAAACTCTAATTCGAGCTAGAGAATTAGAATTAGAATTGAGTTTGTCTTTGTGCATCAATTCGAGCTAGAGTCTCGACTTCGTTGTTTTGGTGGAACGGTGAATTGTTAGTGTCTTCATCGGAGAATTTCTCCGATACCGATTTCTTTGTATCAGGTTCATGGTGGAAAGATCACCAATGGGGATACAAATGCTGTCAATAAACAATTAAGAACAGCTATTGCACTGGAGCAGCAGGAATTGAGGCAACTAAGGAAGCTGCAAATCTGATGACAACCAATATCGAAAGAAAAGCAAACTGTAATGGTTGGTATTGCAGTTACCATAATGGCTCCATTTTTCTCTGTACATAGCCTTCGTATCGCTGAGAGTGATGGTAATGTGGATGCAGAGATGTCAGGACCAGTAGAAGAGAAAAGAGTAGCGACATGGGGGAGTGAGATACAAGAAGATCTGGTTCTTGATAAGAAAAAACTTGAGGAAGCTTTGAAGAAGGTATGAATATCAGTGAAAATTTTGGTTAGTCTTTAAGTTGCATTGCTGCTGCATGATTGTCGATAATGTCATTGGTTTTGAGACAGGAGGATGAGAGGAAGAGAGAGGAGAAAGACGAAAGAAATCGCAAATACAATGTCCAATGGAATGATCAGGTAGTGTATTGTATGTTGATATCTTCATAGCAAATGTGTGATAGATTATGCAAAGCTAAACTAAGTGTGAAGAAACTTGTAGTTTAGAATTTGTGAGAGCAGCACCAAATAGTGTGAATCATCTGATGGCTTGCTTGGTTACTAACAAGAACAAACCGAAATTCTGTATTTTGAACCAATATTATTACACTCTTAACCGATTCCAAATTTTACACATTCGATTTTTTTTAATCCGGTTTAGTTACGCAATCATGTTTCTAATGAGAAAACATGTGAATCCCAGAACAAAAGAATGGCGAATCCGGTCTAATGATTGTGCCGATCAACGAGAATTGCTGAAACGAACTAGGGTTTGTGGATGATGCTTCAGTTTCAATTTTGATTTTCCACTTGAATACGCCAATTTTGAGTAGGAATTTTTCCAAAATGGCGGAGAGATTCTTCCAGACGAAGCTGAGCTCCGGCGAGGTTTATCACCGACGGGAAAACCTGACTCTCCTCTCCGGCCCAATTTCCTCGTATCTCTCTGCCGACGCTTTTTCTAAATTGATCGTCTCATTGCTCTGTACCTCTAACTAATTGTTATCTCTACAGAGGCAAAACCTCTCTACTTTTCCAATTTGCTCTCTATGTCACTTCGGCTTCTCCAAACTCTCCTGTTGTATTCATCTGTCACAGGAAAAGAATTGAATCCAACCCTCCGTTTCTCTCCCAGGTACCGTTTTCATCACTCGCTGATCTTTTTTTGGATTTCGTTTTAGGGTTTTCTTTTATGGAATCTAAACTCAAAAATCTTCTCAGGGAATCGATCCTTCTTCCGATGTGTTCAATCGAATTCAGATGAAGTAAGAAAACAACCAATTTGGAACGTAATTAATAAAGCTTGGATAGAGTAGAGAATGATTCGATGTTCTTTGAAGATATGTGGATGATGATGAAGAAATCAGGAAACACTTCGCTGCGTTTCATCTTCATGATGATAATTTCCCAGCTGCAGTTATAATCGATGATTTTGGTGTTCATGATGATACCAAATTCATGACTTTGAGTTCTTCAATTAAAAACACAGTAATGAATTCTCAAGCTAGAGACATGGCAATGGTTCGAACTCTTGCTCTATGCCACAATGCTATAGCCAATGCTAAGTGAGTAAAGAAATTGTCTTTACAAACAACTTAATATGAATGCTTTGAAAATGTTTTGAGTTCTCTTTCAGTAGAAAAGCCTTCTGTGAGCTTGTTTTATCAGAGACCATACATGGAGATTCACCGAGGTCGTTGTTCATCTACAAACGATGAATCAATGCCATCTTTACTATAAAAGCTTTTGTGTTATTTGCGCTTTCTTTCTCTGATTCATATAAACATTTTGTGATCCTTACTTTGTAATATCCATTTTCATGGTGATGAAGGTCATGGTGATGGATCATTTCTCATGACAAGTAATGGTACATATAAGAGAAGCGCCAAGTATTCGATTGCTCTGAAGTATCTGATCTTGAAGGAGATGATTGATGATAGTTAGCTATAACTATGACAAGTTCTGTTTTTAAGATATTTTTGTCTCTGTTATCTAAAACAATGAAGGGAATACAAATCAAGCAATCATTTTACAAAAGAATAGATAGTAAATCATCAAACCTTATGTTGTATAATCATAAACCAAAAGACAGTAGAAAGAAAAAGAAGAAGAATAAAATAGATCATGAACTTCGTAATAACCTTGCTTGGAACTCAAGCAAAGATCTCTCTTTCTCCATTTTCATCTCCTTTTTGAACTTATAAATGAACTCCGTTGCTCTTTCGTCCACTCTAAGGTGCGGTGATGCAGCCACTACTCTCCTCCAAGCATCTTCCACTGAGTCTACACTCTCTTGTGCCCCCTCTTCTTCTTCATTTTCCTTCTTTCGCCCCAAAACTTTTTCCTCTCTCCTAATCGCCCTCTGCCTCAATCGTTGGCTTTGGCATTGGTAGATTTGCCAGTAATTGCTCTCACTCTGCCTTCTAAGACACTTATTCTTGGTAAAAGGACGAGACAAGAACTCGAGAAACTGAGAACGTTGCCTTGGGCCGTGACTGTGACTGTAGTAGTTTCTGAAATGGGTTCGAGGGCTGGTATTTTGGAGATGCCTTGTCTTGAAAGGAACAATTAGACGACGAGATATAAAATGGAGGAGACGAGAAGTAAAACTGCTGACTGATGCAGCAATCTGTAGGTCTCTAATTTCGGATCTCAGCATCTGTGTGAAGCTCTTCCATGCATGTTTCGCTACATTTTTCTTGTTACTAAACCGCAATAAAGCCATTAGTACCACCAAATAGGAAGAGAATTCTTCTTGCTGAGATTTTTCTTGCAGAGAATGATGTGTTGTGAGAAATCAGAAATTAATGGATATTGAGGAAATATAAGTTTTTGATACTTCACTTGTTATAAATATTGACCTTTCATTGCTCCATTGCTTTGGGATTAAGAAGGGAATAGAAAGTGAGGCTGTCTTAGCTTCATTGGGATGACAAAGCTGTGATTCTGGCAAAACAAAAAGTATAAACTTTTTCAATTTATTAGGAGCCAAATCAACTTTCGGCTAATTCTTTAGTAGGTAAAGGCATATATATATATATGATATAGAAAGCTGCACAAAACAAATGTCGTATATTGTATGTCTTTTTCATTTATTTATCTTTAACTTGTAGTATTTAAGTTAATTATTAGTAAAATTGTGGTAGCAACAATAGTAAATAGTATTAAGAAATTTTTCTGTAAATTATTTCAAGAAAATTCTGGTTGAGGAGTGATGTTGTAAGAACTTCCACTGAATTGGTCTAATGTCTAACAAGTACGCAAATATATCTTCGTCACACAACATCACATAACAACCCTTAAAACATGTCTATTTTTAAGCTAAATGTTAATCATAAATTATTATTTAAAAAAAGACATAAAAATGGCAAAGAAACGTGGTAAGAGAGAAGGAAGAGCGGCAAAGTCTGAGGCTAAATCTATGGTGGTTTCAAGCATCCTAAAATGGCTATCTTCTCCCAAAAAAGTAACATCTCTCCACTGAACTATTCTTACATTTCTCTTCTATCATGATTTCTTACGTTAAGATAATAGATTAGAGAGAAAATTGAATGAGAGTTGAAGCAGATAAAGGTGAAGAAAGGATCATATTAAACGACAAATGCATCTATGAAGACAGGTGAATTACAACACTTGATGCTTCTTGAGTTGATCCGACGTTCTTCTCTCGGGTTTCTCAGATGGAATGGCAGATCCTGCTAGTTGTTATAATCTCTATCACGAGCGTGACATCGACCAAGTTTGTTTTTCTTTTTCTTCTTTCTCTTTTCTGTCTTTATATTACCCTCAAAACATTATATATATTGGAAAAAGATTGTTAAATTTATGTTTTGGGGCTCAAACTATTAATGGATTAAGTACCCGAGAAATTGTTTTTGATCAACTAGTTACATGTCTATCTATACTTCTTCATCACCGGAGTTTGATTCCAGGGAATCGCGTTTCCCCACCTAATACTGTTAGGAGTTGGAGTTCAACGGAAATATGATTTCTCCATTGATTTTAGACTGAATTCATGTTGATAAACTCTACAATTCACTTTGCGATTTTGTTGTAGGCACTTGTTATTTTGAAAAAAGGAACTCAATTAGTCAAGTACAGTCGGAAAGGGAAACCTAAATTCCGAGCATTCAGGCTTTCTCCGGTATAACAATATTTTTACAATGTTATAACCATATATGTGTTTGTGTTTGTATGAATATTCTCCATATTTGCTGTTTTTTTTTTTTTGCATTTTGCTTATAATGTGATATTAATCATTCTTCAGGATGAAAAAGCGCTGGTTTGGTTCTCTCGTGGAGAAGAAAAGAGTTTGAAGTTATCTGAAGTTTCTCGTATCATCCCTGGACAAAGAACTGTGAGTTCGACCATGATTTATTGAATCTATCAACTCTTCTTTTGTTTTTTATTCTTCTAACAATTTCTCATGAATTTAGGCTGTTTTTAAAAGATTTTTACGTCCAGAGAAGGATCACTTATCATTTTCACTTCTATATAAAGAAAGGTCACTTGATCTGGTTAGTAAAGAGTCCATTTAATCTTAGATTATAATTTTTTTAAAATTTCACTTACTGATTATGTGTATATGTTTTTCTTTTTCCCTTTTTGACAGATTTGTAAGGACAAAGCTGAAACAGAGGTTTGGTTTGCTGGCCTTAAAACTTTGATTCAGAGAGATCGTAATAGACGTACCAGAAGTGAGATCCCTGATGTATGTTCTTCACCTTTCTATATGTATTTCTAATTATCTCTAGTTGAATCTTAAATGCAATGAATCTTTTTTGGTTTTTGCAGATACATGACATTGACACTTTCTCCACTGGTCGTCCATCTATAGACTTTGTAGCAAGCAATATTCCACGAGGTAGAACATCTATTGATTTAAGCTATCAGAACAATTCTGATGTTGGGTATGAACGTGGAAACATGTTAAGACCAAGTACAGATGGTTTTCGGATTAGTGTCTCAAGCACACCAAGTTGTTCAAGTGGAGGATCTGGTCCTGATGATATAGAATCATTAGGTGATGTTTATGTTTGGGGTGAAGTTTGGACCGAAGGGATATTACCAGATGGGACAGTTAGCAAAGAAACTGTGAAATCAGATGTATTGACTCCAAGACCTTTGGAATCAAACGTTGTTCTTGATGTTCATCAGATTGTTTGCGGTGTAAGGCACATCGCGCTTGTGACAAGACAAGGAGAGGTTTTTACTTGGGGTGAAGAAGCTGGTGGAAGGCTTGGACATGGTATTCAAGTTGATATTTGTCGTCCCAAACTTGTTGAGTTTCTTGCTCTAACCAACATAGATTTTGTTGCTTGTGGAGAATATCACACTTGTGTTGTATCTACTTCTGGGGATTTGTTTTCATGGGGAGATGGAATCCACAATGTTGGGTTATTAGGACATGGTAGTGATATTAGTCATTGGATACCTAAAAGAGTCTCTGGTCCTTTAGAAGGTCTTCAAGTACTTTCTGTTGCTTGTGGCACTTGGCACTCAGCTATAGCGACTGCGAACGGGAAGCTATTTACTTTTGGTGATGGAGCTTTTGGAGTTTTGGGTCATGGAAACAGGGAAAGTGTCTCTTGTCCTAAGGAAGTACAGTCTTTGAATGGTTTGAAGACGGTGAAAGTGGCTTGTAGCGTTTGGCATACTGCAGCGATTGTGGAGGTTATGGGTCAGACTGGTACAAGTATGTCATCTAGGAAGTTGTTTACTTGGGGTGATGGTGATAAACACAGGTTAGGACATGGAAACAAAGAGACTTACTTGCTTCCAACTTGTGTCTCTTCACTTATTGATTACAACTTTCATAAGATTGCTTGT
Organism: Lepidium sativum; assembly: GCA_023374145.1. Classification (NCBI taxonomy): domain Eukaryota; kingdom Viridiplantae; phylum Streptophyta; class Magnoliopsida; order Brassicales; family Brassicaceae; genus Lepidium; species Lepidium sativum. Next base: position 8,205 of record JAKUCM010009474.1, on the reverse strand, counting down.
GGGCATACATTAACTGTAGCACTCACAACCTCAGGACATGTTTTTACTATGGGTGGTACTGCAAATGGTCAGCTTGGTAACTCAATTTCTGATGGTAAATTACCTTGCTTGGTGCAAGATCGATTGGTTGGGGAATTTGTGGAAGAAATTGCGTGTGGAGATCGCCATGTAGCGGTTTTGACATCTAGAAGTGAAGTCTTTACATGGGGGAAAGGTGCTAATGGAAGATTAGGACATGGAGATACAGACGATAGAAGAACACCAACTTTAGTTGAAGCCTTGAAAGACAGGCATGTGAAGAGTTTATCTTGCGGCTCAAACTTCACATCGAGTATATGTATACATAAGTGGGTTTCTGGAGCAGATCAGTCGGTCTGTTCAGGATGTCGCCAAGCATTCGGATTTACACGGAAAAGACACAACTGTTATAATTGTGGATTAGTACATTGTCATGCTTGTAGCTCAAAGAAAGCTTTAAAAGCAGCATTAGCTCCAACTCCAGGGAAACCTCACCGTGTATGCGATGCGTGTTATGGCAAACTTAAAGCAGCAGAGAGTAGTTATAACTCTAATGTAAACAGAAGTAATGTTGCAACTCCTGGGAGGTCAATGGATGGGTCTGTAAGAATCGATAAAGATTCAACAAGGTCATCGAGAGTTCTCTTATCCTCAGCTCCAAACTCAATCAGGTCGTTCTCAAGGCCTGGATATACACCTGATTCTTCAAATTCCCGTGCCTCTCAAGTTACATCTCTCCAACAACTTAAAGAGATTACAATCCCGACTTCGCTTACCGCTATTCAAAATGCTTTCAAACCAGCTGCTCCTGCTTCTGTTCCATCGCGTCAACTTGTTGTTGGATCTGTATGTTCATCGCCGCCTCCAACTGCAAGATCCTCATCTCCTTATGCAAGAAGATCAAGCTCTCCACGCAGTTCTGGATTTTCAAGGAGCGTTATCGATAGTTTGAAGAAGACTAACGAAGCTATGAACCAGGAAATGACAAAACTGCAGAGTCAGGTATATTTATTTGTTGTTTCTTGTTCTCATTCACCAGACAGTATAATGAATCTAACTCATTATCAACAACAATGTCTACACAATTTTTTAGGTCAAGAATTTGAAACAGAGATGTAATACTCAAGGTACAGAGATTCACAATTTTCAAAAAGCAGCCAAAGATGCTTCTGAATTAGCTGCAAAACAATCTTGTAAACATAAAGCAGCAACAGAGGCACTAAAGCTTGTTGTTAAACAGGTTTGCTTCATATTTTACCTCTCAAAAATCTGGTTCTTTTGCAAACGTATCATGTAAAATTTTCCTTTTCAGTTGAAAAAGTTGAAGGATAAATTACCTCCTGAAGTAGCAGAGAGTGAAGCTTTGGAATCCATTAACACTCAAGCTGAAGCTTATCTAAATGCAAACGAAGCAGGACAAGATCAACAAAAAACATATTCTTCTGACAACACATTACAAGATCAAAAGCCAGAGGAACAAGTATCATCAAATTCAAGTATAACCGAGACATCGAATTCATCAAGACCACCAAGTACAGAAGCTTCGTCATCAAAAACAGGTAAAAGAGAAAGTAAAGAACAGTATGAGCCTGGAGTTTATGTGACTTATGTGGTAGATATGAATGGCAACAAAATCTTTCGAAGAGTTAGGTTTAGTAAAAAGAGATTCGATGAGCAGCAAGCAGAAGATTGGTGGACAAAAAACAAAGATAGGTTGCTCAAGTATTACAGTCCAAGTCCACCATCATTATCGAATCCATCAGCTTCTGATTCATCTATTGTTGCTCCACCAGTATCTGAACCACCGTCTGATCCGTCAGTACCTGAGAAAAGCAACGAGAATGAACCAGATTCTGAAGTCTAACCATGTATAAGTTATTATTGTATTTTTTCTTTTCTTTTTCATTTGTAATAGCTAAAGAGACAAAATGGAGATTTAGATATTGTTAGTCCGTGTGATTTCGGGAAACTATATAGAAATTTTGAGGTTCTTTCTTTAATTTGTGAGAATGTTGACATGTTATGGTGCTCATGCAAATATATTATTAGTTTTAGAAGTAATACATAGATTGCATTATGTTTTTTTCTAAATAGTTCGCTTGGTTCAGTCCATCGGTTACTATGAACTCAAATTTTGGGATTAACGGTTACATAAAATCCGACTATATAAATATCTTTGAAATTATCAAACATGAACGCGTGTTCGGGAAAATTCAAACCCAAAAACTCCAAAACTTTCAAAATGACGCTTAACCATTAGAGTATTTGCAAGAGTCTATTTATTAAAAAAAATAACAATAAAATAATAAATAATATTTTTTTATTGTAAGAGTTTATCTAAATTCCATAAATTCTGTCTCTTTATAAGACCATCCACATTTGAGGGTTCACCAAAAAAGAGTTCTTAGGAAAGAAAAAAATTGAAAAAACTTGAGCCAATCAGGGTCCGCCACGTGGCGGATCCGGCTCATGCAGATATTTCCGGGTCCACCACGTGGCGTACCCTGATTGGCTCCGCGTTTTTTCAATTTTTTTTTTTTTTTTTTATTTGGCACCTGCTTCCGGGTCGTGCAGGTGCTTCCGGGTCCTCCATCGATATTAGAGTTAGTGTTACAACAAATTTACCCACTTTTGAACACAAAACTTTATAATGGACTTATATGATCCCGAAAATAATCAAGGGAAACAAAGATGAAACTTCTATAATTTAGGGATGAATCTGATAAAAAATCCAGCTACTCTATAGAAATGTTAAACGTAAATTGCAATGTTTTTGCTTGTGAATTGACCTGAGTTTCTCTCCGAACTCGTCTTCCCTGAGGAAAATAAATACATAAAAATATCCACTGTGTATAGATATTTACTCTTATCGATTCTCTCTGTTTTTGATACAAAAGATTACATTTTTCCCAAGATTTTGGTTCTCGATCGATTCAACTCGTGAAAGACGAGATCTTTCTCTTGTGGGTTGTGTAAAGTTTCTACCTTTCGTCTTCAAATTTTTTCGGTGAGAAAAAATGGGGCAGCAGCAATCGAAAGGGGAATTGCTGTATCAGCAAGTGAGTTATGGTAACGCGGAAGGGATTCGAGCTCTTCGTCGAGATGGTGCAGACCTCGAGGTTTTTTCTCAATTTTTTGTTTGATCAAATAGGTTGGAATTGCTCGAAATTAGGGCTTTTCTATTTGGTAATAAGGATTTGTGTGTATTTGGGATGCAGTGGATGGATAGAGAAGGAAAAACGCCATTGATCTTGGCTTGTATGAATTCTGAGCTATACGATGTTGCTAAGACTTTGATCGAGTTAGGCTCCAATGTTAATGCTTATCGTCCTGGTAATTTATAAATCTTCCCCTTTTTGTTATTTTTCTCAAAAATGATTTTTAACCTCTCATTATTTATGGCCAATTGAATTTGTCGGTTTGTAATTACATACGAAATAATGGAGCTTGAGTAGCTAAGTCAATGCTGGTTTATAATCTGGCAGCAAATAGTCATTGAAGTGTATGACTTGTCAAGTTGCAGTTAGTGGAATGTGTTTTGGAGTTTAAGACCTTGTTGATTATTTTATTGGCTCCATGATCATCTTTTTTGTTTGCCATTCTGTACTGTGTTAGACTGAGATTTAGTTAAAGTGGCCTCTTTTATTTTTCATTAGCTCGTCATGCTGGGACTCCTCTGCACCATGCTGCAAAAAGAGGTCTTGAGAACACTGTTAAGTTACTTCTTACACATGGGGGTAAGTGTCATAACTTGGTGAATGTGAGTTCAGTATATATTTTTCGTATCTTTATTTCACATGGCACTGTCCATTTTTCTGCAGCAAATCCACTTGTTCTTAATGATGATTGTCAGACGCCACTTGAGGTCGCTAGAGTCAAAGGGTTCAGCAATGTTGTACGTGCAATTGAGGTATGTTTATAATGCCTTAAAACAAAAAACAAAAACGTTTGTAATACCTGTTTTGTTATGGAACTGCGTTGTGAAAATTTGATTACTTTGTGGATTCTGTAGAGTCACATATGCTTGTTCTCTGGTTGGATGCGTGAATTCTATGGTCCAACCTTTCTTGACTTATTTGCTCCTCAGCTTCTTTCAAGAAGAGTGTGAGTATTCATTGAAGTTCATCCTTATCTGTCTTTTTTGGTTACGGAAATTTGTTAGTCTTTTTCTGAAATCTGAGAGAGAAAAATGTTTTCCTTAATCCTTAACATGACTTTGAATCTTGTTTAAACCTTATGATTTGCAGATGGGTAGTCATCGTACCAACTGGATCAAGAAACCCTACAAAGCCTTTTAAGTTGGAACTGGTTGTGTATGCTAGTCTGCAGGTATGATGATCCTTAGATAATAATAAATCATTCACGATGTTTAACTTTCAATGTGTTCAAATTCTGCATATTTGGCTAATCTATTGATTAAACTGATCTGATTTAATTAGGATGCACAGCCACGCACAGTGATGGCCTTGTGGAAAGCGAACTTGGAAGAACCAAAAACGAAGCAGTCTGATACTTCAGTGATGATTGTTGATAACTCCACAAGTAACTTTCTCGGCACTATTATATGTTCTTGGCATGCAATCTCTAGTTTTGTGGATGTTGATTGAATTTTATTATGGTGGATAGTCTCAAGGCGCAGGTTGAAGAAACGAAGGGCCTGCGCCTCCCGCGGGAGACGTGGGCCTCAAGTAGTTAGGCGTAAGTCTACACTGTTTAGTTGCTGACAAACTATCCTTAGTTTGTATACTATATTTTCTACCTCGACCTATTATCATTTTACTCCACATCATCTAGTGAGTTTCTTAAAAATTAAAGAAAGTTTTTTAATTGCAATAAAGATATAGCTTGATATTTGTGTTTTATTTTCTCTTGCATTATAGTATTTTTGTTTCAGTGAACTAGAAGTATGCAAGTCTTTCTCTCTTTCTTTCAGAAACACGTCTGAAACTCGCACCTGCGAATGAAGGTGATAAACAACAGCTGAAGTGGTTTTGTGATGCATGTAAAGGAATTCCACAGGTAATGTCGAAAAACAACAGCCACTGGATTTATTGAGATTTCTTGTTTCATTTATTTCTTACTTGGTTTTAAAATATTGAAACTTGTGTGGAATATAAATATGCAGCCAATGCATCCACCGGTCTTTCTCCAAACTGCACCATCTGCTCCACCACCACCATCAGAAGATGAACTAGCCATGGCAATGAACGCCTCACTTCACACTTCTATGAGTGACACAACAATTCTCAACCACCATTCCAGCAATCAAGCAAGTTCCTCATCTGGTCCAAGCTCATCAACCGCTCCTCCTCCTCCCTCAGGAAAAGCAAGCGCCTTTGGTTCCAGTAGTGATGAAAGTGGCCATGTCGTAGAATCTTCACCATCAGCTCCTCCATTGACAGATGATGATTTTGTAACCGTAGAGGACAGTCCCATTCCTTACCCATCAATCGATTCAACATCTGTCGATGTTGCAGCTCCTTCATCTCTTCCAGCCACAACTGATGGTGAAAAGAAAGAAGACGAGAGCTCTGGTACATGTTCAATATGTCTGGATGCTCCATCTGAAGCAGTCTGTGTCCCATGTGGACATGTTGCAGGATGCATGTCTTGCTTGAATGAGATCAAATCTAAGAAATGGGGATGTCCAGTCTGTCGTGCCAAGATTGAACAGGTCATTAAGCTGTACCGAGTCTGATGTAGACAGGTACAATAACAACTCCATGGTGAATTATCTCTATCCTTCATTGTCTGTGAGATCAAGTCTTCCAAGCATTGAAACTATCTCTACTCAACCAAAATCAATACCCTATTTCTTCTCATCATCAAAAGCTAAAACAATATGTTTATAATTTGCAACTTAAACAACAGTCCTTACGTTTCATTGTTTTGTATATATGTTTTTGGACAAAAAGGAACTATGTAAAGAGTGTTAATATAGTATTATATATTTAAATTGATTGTTAATGGAATCAAATATATGGTGTAGTCTTTACATATTTGTTACTACTTATTGGTAAAATCTATACTATTTAACAATTATAGTCAATATTGGATTGGTTCCCAAAAGTAAGAACAGAATATTTAATCATTGTACGGAAAAGCTGAATAATTAACTTTTCCGTTAATTACTCAATAATTGTAAGCTTCTCTCCAATGCCTTCTTGCGTCGACAATAAGTGCATTGATCAACATAGATGGACATATTGGTACGTAAATTTTATATTAAGGATAAATACAAAGATGTGTGTCAAAAAAGATAAAAAGAGAGATCTTTGTATCTAGTTTTATTATTTAATGAAATAACAACTTACAAAATTAGTATTATTAAACTTTTGGTATAAAGTTGTGATAGCATATATTAGTAACAAAATAAAAATAAAAATTAGTGTCTTCTTAAAACTTGTTCATAAAGATTATAATTACATATTGAATAGAAATTAGTTACTTTGTTTGGAAATCAGAATAAAATAATGGGCTATAGGATAAAGATATACCACCAAATGTAGCATAAAGAGTAGCTTCATGCCATTGCTATTAATGGCATAAGTATAGACTTAGAAATAAAGAAAAGTATAGACTACGAGTCCTATACATAAAATGATTTGGTTGGGATTAAGGCCAGATCAAAATCATGGATTTTCCTTCAAAAAGTCTTACATCTTACAAATATTTTTCAAAACATATAATTGACGAATACGAGTTTTAAAAAATCTAATACGTATATTTGGTTACTCAGTTCAGATTGGATCAGTTTTTTTCAATTTCGAAAATTTGATAACCAATAAACACATAATAAAATTTGGTTTGGTTTCAGTTATGAATAGATAGAACTGAATTAGATCTAAACATATTGTTTCGGTTCCCAATATTTACTTGTAGTCAAAAATAACCAAATACCTAAAAATTATGATTATTTTACGGTTTACTTGTGACCAAAATAATAACCAAAATATTCTTTAGTACAAATGAATTTTGGTTTTTATTTAATTTGGTTCAGAAATTGAATTGAACTAATCAAATCAAAGTTATCTAAATATTAAAATGATCGATTTATACCAAAAAAACAAAAATAAACATTTTTGATTTGGTTCAGTTTGATATTTTAGATTTGAATCAAATATTTTTTTGTCGCAAATAATTTATATTAAAACAAAACTATGAATATACTGCTCAGTCATTACGACTGTTGTATATAAAAAACTGAAACATCCATAAAAAGGGATTTTTCATTTGTGCTACAATCTGAAAACAAAAGACTTTGAACCAAACAAAATCCATTGCAATTTCTGATTTACTTGTCCTAGTTTGCAATATGTAGGCTTGAACATGTGTTTTATTTCTTTCTTTTTAATGGTTATGGAGAAGCAACGATCATTACATGAATATTGTTTTTGTAAAAGAGCAAAAGAAAAAAAGGAGATGGTCCACAATGACATGAAATGAAAGAGTTAGATTTGATTGATTGACTTAACCTTTCTCCTTCTTTATTAAGTAAAACCATTCAAACACACTCTCACTGCTCACTCTTTTTTTTTCCGCTTCTGTCCCTATCCACTTTTGTACTCTCTGCCACAAGTTTAACCTTTTGCCACTAACTTCACTCAAGGGTATTATGGTCTTTTCATTCCAGGTGTTGTCCACTCACACCCAGAGCCAAAAGCCATCGTCACTCTCTCTATATATTCCCTCTGCCCACCCTACTCTCTCCTCTAATTGATTTCCTTTTTTTAATTAGATTTTGTTCCATTTTTTCTCATTTTTTAACTATAATTTACTGTATTTGTTTACCACTACATCAATATTACTTTAATTATGGAAATCACTTTATTTTTTAAAAATCTTTTTTATCTTTCACAAAAATCATAAAATATATATTATAAATTAAAACGGAAAACTTTTCATTTTAATAATATTATAAACAATAAAAGCAAATGGCATCTAGCCTAGTGGCATATGGTAAGTCCACTTAAGACAGCACATTTGCATAACCTGAGATCGAGTCTTCATGCTTACAATATGTAAGAATTTGGATATTGGCCCGGTCAGTTGTAGCCCAACATAATTTACCGTTGACAAAAAAAAAAAAACAATAAAATAAATTTAACATATAATTTGTAACAATCTTTTAAAAGACGTTTAAGGTGATTTTTGTTATAAACCTATATATAAAAGATTCTCTCTCTC
>JAKUCM010009473.1:0-27304 GCA_023374145.1 Lepidium sativum | reverse complement strand
CATTTAGCGGTAGGATGAAAAGCTACCATTGTTTTTTATATGATTTTGTGTTGTTCTCATTTTTCTGTGTAATCTTCAAATTTACTACCGATAAGTCAAAACAAAACAAAAAAAGATTGCTTGGATTGGTGGGCTTATAATTGATTGAAAAATCTAGGGGGTTCTTATGTAATTATCAAAATTTAGGGGATTTTATGATAGAAAATCATTTTCTGGGTACTAAAGTTGAAAACTAAAATTCTTCCCGTCTCCCCAAAAGTACCCAATTTTCCTCTCACATTTGTCATCTCCACCAGATTCTCTCTCGATTTCCCTAAGCTCATCTCTCCTCTCCTTCTCTTTCTTTCGATCTGATCTCTAAGTCACTTTCATCGAACCAAACTACAACTTGATCAATTATGACTCTTGGCTCAGGAGGATCAAGTGTTGTCGGTAAAAAAATTCGATTCTTTCGGGTCTGTTCTTGTTTGATTTTGCTTTTTTAGGGTTTTGGAAATCTGTTTTGGGTTTTACTCGTTTTTTCTTTCTTCTAGGGTTCTGGAATTCGTATGGGGCTTTATTCGTTTTGATCAATAGGTATCGAGTTGTTCTCGTAGGCTTCATCGATCTAGTGTAAAATAATGTTCCTTGATATTTTTGCCTTGCTACTTAATTTGATGGGTTTTTTTCTCTATATGACTTAAGCTGATCTATCCGTCTAAGATTCATCATGCATGTTCGTATGTAGATTGATCTGGACTTGTTCATTAATTGTTTCTAGCTAATCGCTGAAAATGATTTGCAGACTTCTCAGAGATAGTTTTTCTCGAAGAAGATGGAACATAATGTTTGAAACTCGTTTCATATTTCTATAACCAGAGTACATATTTTAAAACTCTGGTTGTGTTTAGTATTTGAATTTGTGTTCAAATTTGTGCGAGCACGTTAGAACAGAGAAAGTCAGTCATCTTCTCCAAAGTTCATTGTTCTTCTTGAACTTTATTGGGAAATTCTAGAAGTTATCTTATTGATGTTTGTGGATAAAATTGGATTTTTTTGCTCTCTGCTTTAATTAGAAACATTCTTGTTTCCATGTCTTTTTTTTTCATGTTTCCCCTATTGAGAGTTAGGGATATGATTTTTTATTATTATGCTTGTTATTACAACATAGTTCCGAGGAATTTCCGGCTGTTGGAGGAGCTTGAACGTGGGGAGAAAGGTATTGGAGATGGAACCGTGAGCTATGGAATGGATGATGGAGATGACATCTATATGCGCTCTTGGACTGGCACCATCATCGGTCCTCACAACGTAGTTATATCTTTTTCTTTATCTGCTAGCATTCTCCTTCGTCTTCATATCTGTAACTTAACCATGATGTTGTTGTTTTAAGAAGCATTGATTGATGTTCTTGGCATCATCATAACTAATAACCTTCATACCTGCAGTTCAGAAACTCTAAACCATATTGTGTTCTAGGCATCGATCTTATCGACATCCAATCTCTTAAAAGCTTTGTAGCAGTTTAGGTAATTGTTTATGTTGCTTGTACTAACAAGTATCAATTTTTTTGTGCGCAGACTGTTCATGAAGGTAGAATTTATCAGTTGAAGCTCTTTTGTGACAAAGATTACCCGGAGAGACCTCCAACTGTCCGGTTCCATTCACGTGTCAATATGACTTGTGTCAACCACGAAACAGGAGTGGTAATATCACTGAATCCTTACATTCTCTGTCTTTTTCCTTTGGATGCATTTTGACTTTGTCTTCATATATATGTATGTATAGGTGGAGCCTAAGAAATTTGGACTTCTTGCAAACTGGCAAAGAGAGTACACAATGGAGGATATACTGACACAGCTGAAGAAAGAAATGGCTACGTCACATAACCGTAAGCTTGTTCAACCTCCAGAAGGTACTTGCTTCTAGTTGTTACTGGAATCTTCTTCTGATTTGCTGAAAATCATTGCCCATTCTAATACTGAAGTATGTATCTTGGGGGTTCTCCATTGTCATTCTCAAGTTTTCCTGTTTCTCTTCTAAAAAATGTTCTATGTGGATGGTATGGTGATGATGATGATGATGATGTCGATTGATCATCTGAAATTTTATCATTTGTGTGCAAATATCAAAAACAGTGTCTTTAAACTCCACATGTGTACAATCTTTTACATTGTTCAATGGAATCTGCTAGATTTTATTGATTGTTTGTTATGTAATGTATCAAACTTATTTTCAACGAGAAAGTATCATGGGTTGAGAGTGAAGGTATTAAACATGACATTTCTCCATGATTTGGCATTCTTTAGAATACTCTTGTTCACATTTAACCAAAATCATAAATTTAGTTTCAACAATAAATAGGAAGGTTTGTCGATATCACCCAGCTTAGCCCTCAAACCAAAGTAATTTCCTATTTTGACTCCAACCCAAGAGAAGGTTAACATAACAAAGTGGAACAACAACGAAAAATGAAGATCCCATTTTAAACAAGTGCTATTCCTCTTCATTTTCTACATATTCAAATTCATCATCATGGGGATGGCCTTCTTGTCACCAAACCCCTAGAACTCAATCTCTCAGAGCCACCTTCATTACAATCAACCCTAACGAAGTAGAAGATGAGAAGGAAGAGAAAAGGCCACTTTCTGCAATCATCTTCTCCTACATGGAAGAGCTTCCGGAGACGGACTCCATAAGAATGTGTGATCAAAGGTCAGAAAGACTCATCTTTGAACGTAAAGGAGAATCTAACTCTATTCTGGAAGTGATGAGGAGCAAAGATTCATGCTCTTGTTCTCGGAATCAATCCGTACTTCATCCAATTTTGAAGTGATTCATGGTTACAACTTTCATGCACTTGATTTATCACATCGAGTAAAGCCTCCAAATGTAACGTACTAAGACTATTGAATAGATAATGATATATATTCGATGATAAGTCGTGAGAGAATAAGTAAGCTTGTAGTTACTCTTGCCCTTGCTTTTGATCAAAATGGTTTTTTCTTTACATATTTTTTTTTATCAAAATATAATTTTTGGTCAAAAAAAGGGGGTAAAAATTTACCATATTTTGTTGCAATAATTGGTTCCAAGTGTACTGAGTGATCATTGATTCGAGCTTTCATCTAATCTTATGCGATTGCAGTATATTCATGAGATTATTTTTTAAAAATTTAATCTACTATTACGGTACAGTTTTTAACTATTTTGTAGTTAAATTTCATTTAACTTCCTTTTTTTAATTACTGTCTACAATTTACACATGCATATAACATATTTCGATTGGACTTATGACAGGGATAGTTATACAAATACAAGCCAATAAGATTGTTGTATGCCCTAGCCATATAAAATAGTAAATGCAAAACATATAAAATAGTAAATGCAAAAAATCAAAGTATATATATTATAAATTCATTTGTATTTTGCAAACTGCAAACGTTATGTATGTGGGCTACAAGTCTGCTACATGATAAAATATGTGATGTAAGAGCATTTAGAATGTTGTCTCTGTATTTTGTAATAATTAGATGGATAATACATCATTTGTAACATAAATTCCTCAACTCTCAAAATTTATCAAGTAATTTATTTGATTCCATCAAAGTGAATTTAGGTGGGAAAAGCATAATGTCTTTCTCTGGTAATTATGTTTATTAATATAAACAAACTGATGTTCTTTTCTTTTTTTAGTTTCGTTTTCCATTATTCACACTTTAAAAATTGATAATTGCCAACGTTAAACTATTTCGAGTTCGACTTTCACCAAAATTGAAAAGCTATATTGTTGAGTGATAAGGTAGATAAATCCAAAGAAGTTTGAGATATGACCGTATTGAAGCCGGAAAGGCCAAGCAGATGGCCACATAGCTTTAACTTTTAGGGTCCTATCATTAAAGCTGAATCAGATTCGTGAAAAAGATTATGATTAGTATTAAAGTTTCAGAAATGTTTCAGTTGAAGCAGACTGCCACGAAACTTATAACATCGACTTGACGTCATCATGTCTTTTGATAGTTAGTTGGTTCCTTCGATTGTTCGTTGAGTCTTTTTTTTTTTTTTTGTGTTTACGTTCTTTATATTTTTTTTGCTACAAATTAAAATGTTAGATACGTACACGTACATGCCTATATATTAATGTATTCACAAAAATTACGATATTTATGTCTTCTACAATGGCCTTGATTGTTACATGCGGGACGGAACAATACTGCCAATTAGAAAAGTCACCAATCACCCTATAATTAATACAATTTGTGAGGTGGATAAAATATAATAACGCAACAGTACAAATTCTTTTAGTATTAATATATTTTACACTAACAAATTGTCCCGCTAATGATGAATATGGATTCATCTTTTAAGTGTTGTACAAAACTAGTAATTATATCATACTTTAAATATATAATTATATCATATTATAGTTTATTTGTTACATATACTTACATGTGTATCTACTGAATTGAACTTATTTTTTTTAAAAAATATAATAAAAACCACACCTCTTATATTTTCATATTTCAATACGCATTTCAGTATAGATTTAGACCATCTTTAACTCATTCTTCCATATCTTAAATATCTTAAGTTATTCTATTTATTTTGTCTATTTTCTCCAATTTATTACTCCATTTTCTATTTCAAAAATTAGATTTCAAACATGTTACCTTTTCACTTTATTAAAAAATCCCAATAAAACTCTTTTACTTTTTAAAGGGAAGAAACTGGTCAAAATAATCCGGATGAGGACAGTAGATGGAAATAATGAGACTTTATGGCTTAATTCCTTCCCCACCAAAACCCTTACTCGGACTTCGACAGGGTGAGAGTAGTTGGAAATGAGCGTCTCGTTTGTTGGCGAGGAGGTTACGTTGCTTTTGTGTGAAAAGGACCTGCCAAATGAATTCTTCCGAAGAGTCACTCCAACTTAGAATGGGCCCAACGCCCTTAGAATGGGCCCAACGCCCCTCAACCATAGGAGCTGTGAGATCCCTCTAATAAGAAAATGAGTTGTACGCAACGCAGGATCAAAAGAATCGGAATTAGCTGGAAGAGAAAATATGTAGATTAGGACTGTCTTTTACCAGTAGCTGGCTGGGAACTCAAAGAGAATTCGGCAGTAATTATACATTTGACCTATTTAATGTATTTTAACAATAATTTAATAAATTAAATTAATTATCTTAACTAAATATTTGTTATTAAAGTAAAATCACACCACATACAATATTTTCTAAACTAAACATGGATATTGCCTAAATTAAACACTTAATCATTCTATTTAAATTATTGTAAGTATTTTTACCTTCTATGTTGGTGTTAATTATGTGTTTTTATATTATTATTTTTTTCCTTTTAAAAGATATATCGTTAATTTAATTATTTATAATATCATTTATTTTTTTATTATTTAATTATATATATATAGTTGCACTACAAAATTTTTAATTCAGTATATAATTAATTTTGAATAAAATTGAATTCAAGGTAAAAAAGTAAAATATGATAGAATTTGAATGACTACTTTATAAATAAAAAATTCGTACTTCAAAACGGAGAGATGAATAATGTTACATTAAATTTGGATTAACACTATTCCTTCTTTTATTTTGGAGTAGGAAATGGAAGTGGGCTAGACTTGGTTTTACTTCATAAGTAGGTATTGGAGAAAGAAATGGAGTTAGGTTAGACTTGGTTTTTTATTTTACTTTATGCCTAAACAAAATTATTTACATCAATTATGCTTAATAAAAAAGTTTTTTTTTTTAATTTATATTTCAAAAATAATTAATCTAGTTAGTAATATATGTATTATACGTAAATATACATATTATACATAAAAATTTAAAAGCACAAAATAATAACAATTAACCACTTTATATTTTTTTTTTACAAATTTGATAAACTCAAAAAATATTTACAATAATCTATTTAATTAAAATATTTTTGTATTTCATTTCTCTATCCATGTAGTGTAATGTTATATTATTCAATAATATATATTTAGTTATTGATAATATTTCTATTTTTCTAAAACTATTGTTAAAATTAATTTAAATGAGTGAAATTTATATATATTAAAATAGTTTTATCAAAAATATTCAACAAATAGAAAAGAAATAATGTTTGGAATTATATTTTTGGAGTAGAAAATGGAATAATAAGTTAGAGAAAAATATAGGAAAAATAGAATGATTTCATTTTCGAGTAAAATATGGAGGAATGAATTGGAGATGGTCTTATGCTTCATTACATATATATATATATATATAAATATATATATATATATGGAAGTATTTTAATCCATTTCTTAATATTTAGTTTTCTTGATTTTTGTGATAATGAATATTTTCTTTTCATGACGATAATACATTTGTAATCTTCTAATTTAAATCCGCTTAATACATTTTAGGTATTAAATTGGGAGATACTTTCATTTTATCAGGCATGTTATAAATTTTAAAATAAAATTAGTATATGGTTCGTAACAATTCTTACAAATATGTATAAAGTATATTTTGTTATAAAATGTATATTAAAAATTTAAAATTAACAATAATTTAGGAAAAGTTTGGTTCAATATAGATCAAATTTGAGTTATGGGATTTTTATATAAAATTCAAAAAATTTAAAAATTTAATAGAGAAATTCTAAAAAGTAAAGTATTGACTAGGTTCAGTTTGTGGTTTGGTTTTTCAAAAACATAGATTTAATATTTTTCAAATACAATATTTCAAAAATGATTTTTAAAATATTAACACGGGTATAAGAATTTAAATGAGCACATATTGAAAAGAAATCAAATCACACACTATAGCGTGGGTATAATTCTAGTGTTTATTTGTTTATCGAAGTACTTCCACTACAAGAAAACTGAGCTTTTGCGATGGCAATTTGCCTCGCAAAACGCTCGCAAACGACTAAATGACACGACCTTGCAATGTCAAGAAAGATGTCGCAATTTGCAAGTCGTAAACATGTTTCCCTCGCAGAGACGTCGCAAGGCATACGACGCCTCAAAAATGTCGCAAAGCTCTTGCAAGGCACGTTGTTGCAAGGGAGAAGCAAGATTTGCGATGCGAATGCGATGCCGAGGAATGCGATTCTTTGGCGACATCTGCTAGGCCAACGCCTACAACATCTCTGCGAGGCCAGAGATTGCGAGGTAGTTGCGAGGTCACAGTTTGTGACGCGTATGCGAAGACTGCCTATGCGATGTGTATGCGAAGTTTTGCTTTGCGACGTTTCCGCGAGGGAAGTCGCTGCGACGACTCTGCGACGATGCATTAATTAATAAAAAGTTAAAAAATACTAAAATTATTAAATAAAATAAATTTTATTAAATAAAAACAGTTTACAAATGGTTTTTAAAATTCAAAAATTGTCGGAGCCGGTGTCTTCGTCTTCAGCATTGATCTCCGCAATGTGTTCATAATGTTGTCCAAAACATTTTTAGCAATGTGCATCAGATCCTTACTGTGTCGTAGTAAGTGATCTTTCTAATATGGGATTTACCAAAAAATACTCTTCTTGTGCCATTTGTGAGGATCACCATATTGGTCAGGCATGTTTCCTAGAATGTGCCAATTGCCCCCACATTCACATGTTTCCTGAGCAGTATAATGATCACTTTGCTCAAACATTTCACTGTCTGACATGTGTGTTGGAGGAGGAACACGCACAACCTTGTTTTTCTTGAAAATTTTATTGTTTCTTCTGTATGGATGATGCATTGAGAGAAACCGACGATGACAATCGAACCAAGATGATTTTTTGCCATGTTTTAATCGAAATGCATTTGACCAACCCATACAATATGGACAAGATAATCTTCCATGTGTCGTCCATCCTGATAACATTTCATATGCCGGGAGTCATTTATTGTCCACAATAAAACTCCGTGCATGTTGAAATTCTGCTTCTCCGAGTAATCGAATGTGCAAATACCCATATACCATAACTGTTTCAGTTCGTGAATTAGAGGTTGGAGGAACACATCGAGGGAATGCTTAGGATGAGTAGGACCTGACACTAGAATAGACATAAAAAAAATCGCTTCGCATGCACATATCCGGTGGAAGATTTATGGCGTCAATATGACAGGCCATAGCGAATATTCTCTACGAGATAAACCAAATGGGCTAAAACCATCAGTGCATAAACCTAGATAATCATTCCTAAACTCTTTAGCGAAGTTAGAATGTACCATTTGAAAATGTTTTCAAGCCTTTGCATCTGACGGATGTGTAATCTCCCCATCATTTACTTTATGTTCGGCATACCATCTCATTGCAGATGATGTCCTCTCTGATTGATATAATTGTTTCAATCTATCAATGATTAGAAGGTACCACATATGTTTATATGGGACACGCGTCCTTCCCTTTGTTGCATGGTGTCTTGGCTTCCCACAAAAACGACATTCCTGTAACTTATCATCATCTTTCCAGAAAATCATGCAATTTTCACTACAAACATCAATAATTTCTGATGGTAATCCTAGATCCGCAATCACCTTCTGCATTTCATAGTAACTCTCAAAAGAATTATTATCTTCCGGCAAATACTCTTTAAGCACATCAGCAAATTGATTCATACTTCTCTCACTTATGTTTTCTTCACTTTTAATAGACATCAACCTAGATGCTAATGACAGTTTAGATAAACCATCTCTACATCCCTCATAGATAGGTTGATTTGCAGCATCTAGCATATCATAAAATTGTTTTGCTTCCGCGTTAGGTTCTTCAATAATATTTTCAACGACACCGGGAATATTACCATGATATGCATTTGTAACCATATCATGATACATATTTCCTTGTAGATGAGCATAGTTTTCAAACATACTACCACCATAGTTGTAATTAGCATAATCATGACTAGCTTGATCATTAACACGAGCACTCGTATTACTACTTCCAGCACCCAAACTATACCCCTCCCCATGAGAAAACCAGACATAATAATTTGGAGTAAATCCTCTATTATAAATGTGTCTTTTCACCATATCGATATTCAAATATTTCTTGTTCCCCACACTTTATACATGGAAAAAATATGTTACCCGTCATTTGGAGTATGTGGGTTATTTGCTGCCTGATTTATAAATGCCTGCAACCCATCTCGGAACTCCTTTGTTACTTCTCCGGTCTCCATATCCCTTCACTTATACATCCATCGTCGTAAAGTGAACACTTCATGTTCCGACGTCATTTTTTTTATCAAGATATATCATTTAATGGATTTTTTTTGGCAAATGAAATTTTCTCTCACTAGTTTCTCTCTCTTATTACTTCTGATTTGGTGTCAAAATTCATTCTCATGGGGGGTATTTATAGGGAAAAACGGAAATCCTGCTACAGAATTGCGATGTCGCAAAGGTCAATCGCAAAACCAACGCAAAGATGCCGCAAACCTGCAATAGAAAGTCTGTCTCGCAAGAACGTCGCAGGTTTGCGATGCCTTTGCGACATATTTCGAGGTGTCGCAAAACGTCGCAAAAGAATTGCAATATCCTCGCAAACTTGCAAACGTTTTATCGGCGTCACATTTCTGCTACGCTCTTGAGATGCAGAATTTGGCATCGCAAGAACGTAACAAAAGCAAATCAATTTTGCGACATACATTTGACATTGCAATTTTTCATCGCAAACGGTCTGTTTTCTTGTAATGTTCTACATATTTAGATAATTATGCATAAATATTTTGTTTATGTGATTTGTTTTTCCTTGACGAATTCGGTACTCTCAACGGAAAATTTTAAGTTGACGTGAAAATTTAATTAAAGTTTTTAAGTAATTATTTACATATTTTCTGGTTGTATTGTAAAAATCCAAAAAAATGTTTAGATTTTGGATACGTGTAAATATGAAACTGATGAAAATGATTAGGGAAATGTATTTACAAAATTGAATGAGCCCCAACCAAATAAAAATAAATTTTGGTGGCAATAATTAAATACACTAACCCCAAAAAATAGTTATGAAAATTAAACAAAACAAATAATGGTTCTCTTTTAAAAAAGGACCCTACCCATAAAATTAAAAAATTTCCTTCATTCTCTCGTCACTAATTACAAAACTTTCTCTCATTTTAAATCCAACACATTCTCTTCTTGTCATTATTTTCGAAGCAACCAAACAAGAAAAATAAAAAATGGTGAAGAAATGGAACTGCCATTTGTAAACAAGACTTCATCTTCATCATTTTCTTCAAACTCATTATCTTCATGCTCTTCATGGCCATGACCTTCGGTAAAAGCAGAGAATTAAACTAAATTGCAAACAATAATCGACTAGATCATTTTGAAATACAACTTATTAAGCAATATTCTTTTCTTACAAAAGAACTATTCTTGTTGGAATTATTTTACTCGAGAAACCAACCTAAATCTATTTCAAAAACCCTAATCGATAACCTATACTCAATTCACTAATCTCCCTAAAACTTCTCCCTAAGTTCTTAGAGAATTAGGTTTACAATTAACCTCTCTATTTATAGATACAATAGACAAACCATCTTGATCTCTCCAACGATTTCTTTATCACAAAAAAAATATTTTTCTTTTTTTTCTCTTGATAAGATCTTCGAAATATTCTCTAACAAACTTGAGTCTTCCTCTCCAAGTTATTCACCAATCCCGTGACTTTTAATTACTAATCATGTGACAGTGACGTGACGTCCAACTCATACTCTCTCACGCATCTTCACCTTCTTGTCATCAACAAAACCCTAAAAGTATTTCTATAAGAGCTTCCTTCATCTCTAACAAACCTAATATTAAACCTGAGCCATCGTCGAGAAGCTTCTTCTCCTCCACAAGCCATGACATGGATAATGAAATGGAGATAGAGTCTATAGAGAGCGTGATTAAAGGGCTAAGCTCATCAAAAAGACTCATCTTTGAAAGGAGAGGAAGATCAAACTCTATACTCGAAGTAGCTAGCACGAGAGAAGATCATGATGAAGAAGAAGAAGGTTTCATGCTCTTTTCCTTGGAATCAAAGGACCCTTATTCTGATTTTAAGAAGTCCATGGAAAGATGGTTGAAGCAAACGCAGTATATCATTACTGGAGAAACCTTGAGAAGCTTCTGTTTTGGTTTTTTGAAGTTAATGTTAAGACAAGCCATAGATACATCTTTTCTGCCTTCGTAGATTTGTTCTTAAACTTGGCAGCAGGAATTTCTAAAGATGTCGCCGGAGAACCTAGTCCCAACGTTGTCATCATTGAATAGTCGCCTTCATCTTCTTCACCAATCGCGTCCTATAGGTCGTTCATGTCCTCTGATGAGACCTCCTCGACGTCAGTACGGTTCTTGCCGGAGACTTCGATAGAAGAGAAGAGTTTGGATGTTTGTTGTTTAGCTTCGTTGTTTGAGTTAGAAGAAAAGATTAATGACAATCTTGATTCAAATTGTTATGTTTCTTCTTAATTACTTCAGTTTAATATCTATGGATTGGATGGATACTTATTCTTTTGTTCCGGATTTTTCATATTATTAATTAGTCACAGATGTTTAGATCGTTAAAAGTAGAGAATATCGATCGACCATGCGGAGGTGATTTAGTGGTACTGTTAGAATTTGAAAAGATAATAATATATTATTCATGTTCAAGTGCCTCTGAAACCAAAATCATATTCGTGAGCAGCATTAAAAGTTATTAGGTGGCTCTTGTTGGACCCGGCATTAGTCGAATCTCATAGCCGTTAATCCGTGGACCCGTTAAACTAGTTTGAGAAAAAAATCTATGCATAATCCAGAGCTTATAGTGTTCATGATGTTCATGTTGTTTATTTTTAACCAGATTATAATTTTATAAAAAAAAGAATCGACTACACGTGCACATCCTTTAATATATAACTATAGCAATTAGGACGTGCCTTATGTGAAATATGAGTTAACTATAGCAATTATATCGAATATGATTGTTCCACTTTGGAAGGGGTTCTAGAGAATCGCTCGTGTGACATTGTTCCCAACATCGAAATGTTTACAAAAAAGAAAATTGTTCCACCCCATTATACAACCCTTATAAATGATCACTGAGAGGGTTTCAACCTTTCTAAAGATTTATGAAGAGTTTGCTCGTGACTCGCTGTGAAAGCAAAATGAGAGAATAGTTTACTGAGTTTTGTTGTGCAAAAAACTTTCTAGAAAAGAAAAAACTTGTAGATCGTTTTCGAGATTAAATGTTCTCAGATTGATTATTATATATAAGAGTATGGTTGTTATGAATTGACTGATTAGTTGTAAATTCGATTAATCATAGTTAGCTTCAGATAGATTTCGTTAACTAGCTGTTAAGCTAATCCTACTTATTTATAATATCAGTTTGTACATTCATTTAAGATTAATGAGAAACTTTTTCATCCATCTCTTGTTTACTTTTGATATGATATTTGAGCGAGATTATGCTTTTTTCATTGTTTCTAATTATATTTCTTGTGATTCAATAATCGTTTCTTCAGTCTTGAGCATTTGCATACCTCAGCTGATTCATCATCATCTTTTCTCGAGATTATTGATTGATATGTCTGATTCCTTCTTTTGTTTCTTTTGTTCATTCCTGAAAATCCTGGTCACTGTGTAGACCATATGAAAATTTCAGATAGATTCAACTATACACATAGAGAGAAGTCAAAGGGTCTTTTTGGAAACAGAGTTCATAAGCCATGTAGCCACCAAAATCGTTACATCTTGACCATTAACATGCGTCACGATTTCCAGCTGGTGGCTGAGGTATAGTGTCGTGATGAATCCTATTTTGTTTCGGATGTTAAGAGCCACTCTCGCAGAGCGACGCCAAAATTGGAAATCTGATACTGAAGGAAGCCTATCCGAAACAAGATGACCACTACAAGAATACATACATTTTACAATTCCGAATTTCGTCTCTAATTTGTTGTGAACTCTTTTTACAACGCATTAGGGACAAAGTCTATTTCGTCGTGTCTTGATCGTCGTAACAGAGAAAGCATTGTAAAATCGTTGTAAAACTTAACAGCTCACAGATTTCGATGTTAGCCGCGTCGTAAATGTGGTGTTGTAAAAGAGTTGTAAGATAGGGACGTGTTGTAAAATCGATGTTAACAAAAACGACGTAAAGTGGTTGTAAACTTTGTCTCTCTCTCTCTCTGCTATGTTTACAACGATTTTACAACTCTTAGAGTTAACAACGAATTAGAGACAACTTATTTTACAACTAATTAGGGACGAAAAATTTTACAACTAATTAGGGAAGAAATGCTTTACAACTAATTAGGGACGTAACACTTTACAAAGAATCTGAGACGCTGTATTTACGTCGAATTAATGACGTAGTTTGCCAACGAAATAGGGACAACAAATTATTTATTTTTTAAATGAAAATATTTATAGAAATTTTGTAATTTAATAATATTAGGAATTGAATTATTTTTTAAAAAGTTGATTTTGAAATGTTTTTATAAAATTATTAAAATTACAAAACATTTATTGTAGATGTTATTAAACATATCCGTACTACGCTAGTCTTGATCTTCAGTCACTCATTGGTTGAAATCAACATTTTATGAAGTCTGGATCCCGAGGTTCTAACGTCTACGATCCAATGTCTCTGTTGCATGAGGAACGCTGAGTTTGACGCTCCTGAACCACAGCTTCAACCAGGCTGTGTAGCCTCTCACATCGAGGATCTACAAGCAATTAAAAATAATTATCAAATCTATAATAACATATATTTCATTATAAAATCTTAATTCCACTTCTATATTCCAATCTAATTCTAAATTCCATATATCGTAAATCTCTAGAAACTAAGTAATTTCTAAGTAAAAAAAACTAGAGAGAAGGTAGAGAAGAATTACCTTAGAGAGAGAAGGAGAATTGAGAAATGACGAAGGAACTTGCATCTTTCATGATGTTTATCTAGGGATTAGGAGGCGTTGTAAACGCGTTGGGAAGTTCCATTTCGTCGTAAAAGAGTTGGTAAGTTAGGTTCTAATTTACAAAAAAGTCTTGTAAAGGCATTGAGAAGTACTTTTTCGTCGTAAACAAGTTGGTAAATTAGGTTCTAATTTACAACGAAAGATTTGTAAAGGAGTTGGGAAATAAGCTTCTAATTTACAAAGAAACCCTTGTAAAGGTGTTGGTAAACACTGAACCGACATTTTTTAAAGTAAATTACATGGTAAAGGAGCTGGTACATGTTTACTACGAGTTATAAACGAATTTGGAGATTTGGTAAACACGTTTTTGGTGTTACATAATTGGTTTTAAAAAAATATAATGTACGTTGTAAGAATGTCTCCAAGTAATGATGAATAATTTGATTGACTCCATTGATTAATATGTATGAACACGTTAATTGATAATGTATTAACTATGAACAATCTATAAATATTGTATTACGATATATATATATATATATATATCATTTGGAAACATATATATTACAATCAAAAACATATATAAAAAAATCAAAAATATATTGTCATCAAAAAAAAAAAAAGAATTACCTTCCAGTTTACGACGAATTTTTTTATAAAAAAAGGAAAAAAAATTTTACCATCTAATTACGACAAAATTTTTTTAAAAGTTTTTTTTTACCCTCTAAGTTAAAACAATTTTTTTTTTCTTTCTTTTTAGCAACTCTTTTACGACGAATTACACGGCGTAAACCAAATGTAATAATGTGGTGCAAACCCCTATTTAATTGGTTTGTAAGAAACCTAACGTACGTTGTAAGAAAGTCTACAAGTATTAGGTTTCATTGTAAACACGTCTTAAATTTGCAAGTGTTTTACGACGAATTTAATTATGAGAATTCTAATTAAGTTATAATTAATATTTAACTGTGTATACAGGTTGACTATGATGATCCATTTCATCTACCATGGTTTCATGATTTGATTCAAGGTCCAATTGTTCAGATAGCAACATCACCCATGTACTTCACGAGAGGATACAAACTTCGTACCTTCGAGTACGGAAAAAGGCGTGCAACCGCCAGTTGGGGAGTATGTTTGAAGGGTGAAATCGATTTCTATGGGATCTTGCAAGAAATTATTGAAGTAGAATTTGTAGGATTAATTAGGTTGAACCCGATCAAGTTTCAGAGCTAGTTGTGAATTTACCATCTAGTTTACCATCTAGTTTACGATAAGGATCGTAACGACTTTGATGAAAGTGATGATCTGAGTAGTGGAAATGATAGTAATGGTGAATAATCTGATTGACTCCATTGATTAATATGTATGAACACGTTAATTGATAATGTATCAAGTATGAACAATCTATAAATATTGTATTAAGATATATATATATATATAGTCTTTGGAAACATATATATTACAATCACAAACATATATAGAAAAATCAAAAATATATTGTCATCAGAAAAAAAAATTTACCTTCTAATTTACGTCAAAAAGTTTTTTTAAATTTTTTTTTTTTTTACCATCTAATTTACGATGATTTTTTTAGCAACTCTTTTACGACGAATTACAAGGCGTAAACCAAATGTAATAATGTGGTGTAAACTCCCTATTTTTTAATAGATGATTCGAAACACTTTCTACTCAGACGAATTTTGTATTTTAGCATTTCTGACAAGGACAAAACATCTTACCCGATTCAAGCGTGGGTTCAGTTAGACTTGCTTGACGCATGAATATTTTTACTCCGTTCATAAATTCATTTGTCACGATTTCAGTAGCATCTCTATGCATATACATCCACTTTCGTTGCTTGTATATATCACCACCAATTGATAATTTATGGTTTTTTTTTTCCAAATACGAGTAATTTACAATGTATGTCACTAACCTACAATACCTAATTTTAAATTTCATCTTCAGATGGTTGTAACGGATTTCATCCTAAAAGACTTGCAAATTTGAGACGTTTTTACAACGAATCTTATATTTGGTACGTTCTTACGACGTATGTTAGATTTTTTTAATAACCAATTACATATTATGAAAAACATGTTTACCAAATTTCTAAATTCATTTTTAAGTCGCTGTAAACAATAATCATCGTAAATATGTTGCAACTCAAGGACTATTTTACAACGAATTGGTTTGTACATGGTAAAATGTCAATTCGTCGTAAAGTGCCAAGAGCTTTACAACAAAATTTGTTGTTGTTTATTTACAACTTCTTTACGACCAAATACAATTACGTCGTAAAGGAGCTGGTAAAACGCCCCTCATTTACGACGTCTCATTGTAAAACTTATGTTTTCTTGTAGTGGACGCACCACATGTTTGTGAGATACACAAACATTTGGGTTCAATTCAACAAGGAGATATGGATGTAAGTACCTACTACACTGAATTGCTCACTCTATGTGCAAAATACAAGAATCAATATCTAAATACTGCCTCTAATACTCTTCATTCTCAAGGTCAACAACAACCATATCCGCATCAAAGTCATATAACAAAATGTTGTGGCGAACTCTGCTTCTTGAGGACAAACAAATATGAATTTTGATCTAAGTCACTTCACTCAACATCAGGTTCAATCTTTGATCTGTCAACTCAATGCTTGTGTTAGAGTTCCAAAGCCTTTGTCCCTTCCTCCAATAGTGCGGATAACTAAGCATGGAGCCATGTCAACCCAATCCACCTCTAGTATTGTCTCATATGTACAACTTTCTACTAATCTTCATTTTGTCAATAACTCTTCATTTTCAATATCATTGTCTTACTTCTCTATATACTTATCTTCCTAGTGATGCTAGGATTATAGATCGTGGAGCCACTTGTCACATTTATTCTGATCTAACAATCTTTAAAGAAGTTTTTCCCGTTTCACGAGTGACAATCTCACTTGCTAATGGCATTAGGGTACCTATAACTCATATTGGAACTTTGTATATCTCTTATAAACTTGTGTTGCATAATGTTTTGCATATTAGTAGTTTTAAGTTCAATCTTATGAGTGTTAGTACTTTGTTACGTGTTTTTGGATGTTTCCTTACTTTTTACTCTTATTTTTATCTTCTCCAGGACCTTATTCAGGCCTTGGTGACTTGTAAGGGCCTACTCTTTCGTGGTCTTTACATATTGGATAAGAATGACATAAATCCTCTTGGATGTTTTTGTGGATCCTTGACAGTTGATGGAAAACTCTAGGCTCACTGCTTTGGGCACCCATCACCTGCCAAATTACAACATTTATCTAGTATTATCTCATTGCTTAAATCTAGTCATATACACTAGTGAGTCCATCCTTTATTCATGCGAGGCATTTACCATATGTTTCTAATCAACATTTGCCTACTTCTCCTTTTGATCTTGTTCATTTGGATTATAAGGACCCTTTTCAGTTAAGTCTATAGAAGTATATAGGTACTTTCTCACTATTGTTGATGATTGTACTTGATTGACTTGGATATAGATAGCTTCATACTAAAAGTGATGTTTCAGTTGTATTTCCAAATTTTGTCAAACATGTTTATACTTAATATCAATCTGTCATTAAAGTAATTGGAAGTGACAATCCTCCTGAACTTTCTATCACTAAGCTAGTATAAGAAAATAATATGATTCATCAATTCTCATATGTATACACACGACACCATAATTTAGTTGTTGAACGAAAGCATCAACATCTTCTAAATGTGGCTAGCTTTGATGTTTCAATCAAATGTTCCTCTGATTTATTGGTTTGATTGTGTTCTTGCAGCTGCTTTCATCATTAATAGGACTTCTTTACTTTTCAACAAGTTGAGTCCATATGAGGTGCTTCATCATCATTCTCATGCTTCATTTGCTCGTGTTCATGTCCATTATGCTTTATTGCCTTTTTATAATGTAGATCATATATTCATCATAATAAGGTCACTAGATCATCAACTGAACATGTATCTATTAATGCATCAGATCAAGCAACCCGTTTCCATACATCATATTCTAGTGCCATTCATGTTCCTCTTGAGAATCTTTCTATTGATGCATGACATAAATCATTGCAGATTGTTACACCAAAACAACAGAAGAAGACACGAGGTTATCTCTTTGATTATCATTGTTTTTTAGTTCAACTTAGTTCTCAAATTTCTACCAACAACCCATTTCGTCTTTTTCTATTTTGACATATTCTAAACTCAAATCTCATATATCAGTCTTCTTAATTGTACACTTGAGGCGCATGATAACAAGATTTTACTCTATTTTTCAAATCCTATTGTACTTATATGTCGATGCAGTACAAAAGGTTGTCGAACCAAATGGGAGAGTAACTAACACTTAAGATACAAACTAACTACTCTAACCAAAGCCAATCAGGGTGAATAATTTTTCGTCTAACAACCTAAATATAACGAGCGTAAATTAAAAAAAAAACTTAAACAGAACAAGCAAATAAACACAACAAATAGTGAAATAGAGTAAAATAAGGGAAAAATGATGTGGAAACAGGTTCGTGAGGAGTGAGTATAATGAATCATCATGACTCTTAGATCAACTAGGTTCTTGACAACATTTAATAGAGTTAACGTCTAGGCAGCGAGAACACAAGGCAATGAATCCACTCTGTGGTAAACAAACTTGATCAAGCTATTAACAGACCCTATCACCATAGGCATTAGATAACCTAACCGGCATGAATAATCAACTCACTTAAAGTCGATTAACACCTCAAACGTTCAACCCTTTGAGCTAAGTGTGTGAATCTTTGAAGTGGTTCGGTCAGACATTCTACTAAACACCTATTGGGTGTTTGAACATCTCATAACGAGGTTCAGTTGATCAGAATGAAACTAACGTTAACAACACGAAATCAGACGAGATCTAAGCATTCATAAACTCAAGAAGCCTAGAAAACCTAATATCCACACTAACCTAACCCATCCTCAAGAATCCTAGGTGAAATACTTAGAATTCATAAAATAAACAACATCAGCGAAAACCATGGCAGGTAATATAAATAATGAACTCGACCTAAGAACAAGATTAAACAAAAATAAATATTGCATAACAAAAGATTTGGCGCCTCGGGATTACAAATAAAACGGTGCTTGCACAAAAGAATTAAAAACTAGGTTTTTTGTTTTTGGCAACCAATGCAAATATATATACAAAGTCTGGTAAAACCCTAGATTGATTCGGCCCAATTAGAAAAAACTCAGCGTTTAGTGGACTTTAGATTTAGTCTAGCCCAAATGTTGAAAAAGCCCACGAGTTGAAATTCTGGAGCCCAGAGCACAATCCACTCGATCTGCAACTCAAACCGCATCAACCGCGCATCTTTGACTCGATCCAAAACTCTAGTGCCATTCGAGTCGTCTGGGTTTGATCTGCCCCTCATGTTCTTTTGATTTCTGACAATCTCCTGCTCTAGTCCGACTCTAAGTGATGTTCCTTGCATCCCTTACTCTCCGCTTGTCCTAAATGCTCCAATAATGTGCCTCTGGTACCTCAAATCTCCTCAAATGCAATGTGCGTGTTGATGCAAATGAATAAAACTATTTGAACTCTAAAATGATGAGAATATAGTAGATATATATTCAGAAAATGGCTAAATGAGACTCTCAAATATGCTAAAAACAATATATATCAACTTCCCCAAACTTATTATTTGCTTGCCCTCACACCAAACAAACTAGAACAAATTTGGAGAAGAGGTTGCTCAACGGGGACTCAAAACCAAGCAAGCTGATCAACCAAAAGTTATACTCTATGTCTTGTTTTGATGTTCTAGGCTGCAATACTAACAAGTCATACTCTGAAAATGTTAGCCATGTTGATTACGGTTCAATCCAAGTCAAAGCTCAACTTACAATTTTCTTCAAATAAACCACTCTTTTTAACATTCATTAAATCCAAACCATGAATCAAGCTATGCCCCTCATAAGACTTGTTTGGGTAAGGAAATGGTCTGAGAGATTAAAGTGATCTCTTTCCTATATTGGCTCAATTAAACTTGCACAAGGATCACTCAAAATGGAAAAATCTTTAGTATAATGCTAAAGGTGAGATCCAATGGATGCATACAGAAACAAGATCTCATCCACCCAGTGCACTAAACTAGAGCTCAATCCAATTCACTCTAAATCTCCGAAACTGATCCTAATTATATCATTTTAAACCAAAGAGACTTTTGGATTATTCCACATTACAACTTTGGTTCTATTTTCACTTTTAATGCATAAGACACTATAGACTTTTCCTATATTTTCTTTCTTAGTTACCAATTTCACATTTTTATTTCCCAAAACCTTTACTAGAATATACATACATTTCCCTCTCTCCCGTTAGACTCTTAAACTCATGCCCTTATTATTTTCTTCATTCCTTTCCTAACCAAAACAAGCGTTCTTTTCCCATAAACCACCTACGCCTAGTCTAGTTGAAAAATCATAAACCAGAAACTACATGAAACCTTGTTCTTGTATGTGCTCACCTAACGCAAAATTAAACCAAAAATAGGCCTTACAGTCACACAACAAACAATACATGGCTCGAAAGGAGGTAAATGTCAATGTGGGAATCTACTTGGATTACCATGATAGATGTAGGTATTTTGTGATCCAAAAGTTCAAACTCAATGCATAGACTTGATAATTAAACATCTGTTTTAGGTTCTCACTTAGCAAGGAGTGGCGTCTAATCACTCCTTGCTAAGATATGAAGGTTAGACTAAACATTCCTAGCATGGTGCAATCTTCTTACTCTTGGACTCAACATTAATTCATGGCATTGAATTTAGCACAAAAATCAGCAAGCTTGCAAGGTAAAATAATCATAATCCACAATGCATGACTATACTCAATCCTATATGGTTGCAAAATACATTGTACTTTGTTTATGTATTTTTAAAAAGCTTTTTTGATTTTTTTATGCCATACATGCCATGAAAAATCTTTTTAGTTTTTTTATAATAATTTATATGAATGATATAAATGCATGAGAATCAAAAATAAGAGCAGAGAAAACATGATCAAATTTCCTTTAGAAACTCTCCCGCAAACTTAAATCACACAGTCTCTTGTGTAGACAAAAGAATGAACAAGGATCCTAGACAAGCAAACATAATCAAAATATTCAATGTTATGTACAAGAGGAGTTTAGCGGCTATACCTCAGCGATATAAATACCATTTGGCAGTATCCATATCCATAACATCATCATCCAGAGTTTGTTGTTCGGTAGGAGTGTTGTACTGGTACGATGAGGGTCCATGAAATTGTGTTGCGATTGCTACGTGCAAATGCTCTGGTTCTGCAAGCCTTGGTTCGATGCTATGACTTTGCTCCCTTCCCAATCGAGTTGTTGGTTGCCGACTCACTGATCTCCATTTTCTGAGCGGTTTAAAACTCTGTTCCAGGTTAAGCTCAGTGGTTCACTCAGCATTGTAATTATATAGTGTACCACCAGATTAAACTTGCAGCTCGAGCTTCTCAATCGAGTTCAGGTCAAAAGTAAGTAATTGTGGCGCCTTTTCTTGTTGTTGAGGCTGAAGCGTTTGTCTATGGTCATATGATGATGCTCTGTATGGTTGCATCGAAGTTAATGCCTATTGGTTTATCACGAGGTAGAGACTGATCATTTGAGAGGCAAAGGGGTTTGTTCTCTGACTTCTAGAGGTATAGGTTTCCGCCTCTTTTGAGTGTTAGAGCTGAGCGATAAAGAAAGTTTATTCAATATGAAGCGTATCGCCTTTGTGTTTATGTGCAATTTTCAGTCACTTAGGCATTTTTGGATCAACGTAAGCGTCAAAGTGGTAATGTTCAGGCTCTTTACCATCTACCTCTTTTTGCTCCGGTTTGTGTTGTAGCTGGTTTATTTTGGCTCGTGGTTGAGTAATGAGATGGGTAGGAGGCAAGAAGGATATGTTGCCACTGAACCCGAGTGCAGTGGCTTTAACATTTGGATGTAGTATTATAGAATCTTCAGCTGCACCTAATTGTCTAAACGAATACATACATGTTCCTCTGCTTGGTGCCTTTCTCAATATTTTGAGCTACGCGAGATACATAATGTCAAGCCACAGTGGGTGGATTGGCTTTGATTTAATACGAACATTAAATGCTTCCAATATCTTTGTTACAATGCCACCCTACCAGATTTTTTCTTTGCTTGTGCCTTATAACATTCCAGCCCAGGATTTATAGCTTACAAGTTGATCCATCAGCGCCTTGGCAAACCCGTTTTTATTCAGATTTCCCGCTAGCTTCAACCTATAATCATAGGTTGCATTATTAATGAAATCATTTAGCCTTGTCTCGATCATTTCTATTTCTTTCTTGCATACATTCCCTGCCTCGTGCCTGGCAAAACATGTGCTTGCAATCACCTTGTGAAAGTATCTAATTGTAGGCTTTCTTATGCTCCCTGCTCTTGCTTGTGGACTGATAAAGATGTTTTTACGGTGTTTTCTCAAATATCAAACTGTCTTATTTAATCAATTGTAGTACAGTATGGTGTCAATCCACTGGGAGAGTAACTAGCAATCAAGATGTAATCTACTTATCCTAATCTAAGCCAGATTCGATTTAGTGAGCGGTGGTCTAATCTAGGTGAAAACGAAATCCTAAAACAAAGCGCTAAAAACGAGACATGAAAATAGAATATAAAAACGCAGCATTGAAAATAAAGCAATAGTAAAACAGAATGAAGTGCAACACTGAATCTCAACCCTAAAAGCAGAGTATTAAAATTCACGAAAATTCAATAGAGGAAAAAGGGGTTCTCGAGGTTAAGGATCAATGATTAGGGTATTCCTAGGGGTTCCAGACTTATTTATCAACCTATTTAGATGACCTCTAAGCAAGGAATCACAAAGTAATCACATTCGCTCTCGCGCAATGGGACCTCTCCTAAAAGACAACCTGACTTGACTCACGCCCAATGATTGGAAATTCAAGAGGCTTTAAGTATGGACCTTACAAAGCCTAATAACACCCTAGACAATCAATCTCTTGAGCTAGGAAGATGTTATCTTAACTTAAGCATGTTCAAGTGATTCCCCAAACGCCTCTCGGGGGGGGGGGGGGGGGGGGGATTCACCAAGAGATCGAATTTCAATTGATCAGAAAGAAACAAGCATTAAGAACACTTAAATTAAAGAGATCTAAGACCTTAATCAAACATAAACAAATCTGGAAATCCCTAAATTTTCCCCTAATCTCACCCTTTCCTCGAGAACCCTAGACTAACTTACTCAGAATTCATGAAGTGAAACATAGACTCAAAATCGAAAATCAATTGCATATAAACTTAAGACTAAAAATCGTAAATTGCGTTAAGAGATAGAGATCGAAAATTGCTAGAAAAGATTGTATATTCAAACTGGGAATTTCTAGTACAATTTATAGATCAAAACATCTTAAAGAAAAAGGAAAAATACTTAAAGAGAAAAAGGGAAAATTCCCTAGAAAGAAAAAAATGGGAAATTCCTTTAAAAAGTAAAAAAGAAATTTCCTTAAGAAAGAAAATAGAAAAAGCCTAAAATAGTTGTTGGGCTTGCACAAATGGGTCTTGATGGGCCTTTTTCGCAAGAGAAGCCCAAGAAGTCAATCTTCGTCCAAAGTCTTAGTTCTGGTCCGCAAATTCACTCGACCAAGTGATGGTCGAGTGTCATGCTCGAGTGTCAAAACTCGAATGCCAAATCTTCTAGTTCACATCCTGAACTTCAACTTTAGGCCAGACAATTCCTCATTGGTCTTCTTGTAGTCCGAAATACTCCATGATAAGCTCCAAAAAGTACCTAAAAATACCTTTTATGCAATGTATGCAATGCCCAACACTAAGTATGCAAATTATGCCTAAAAGAACCTAAAATAATGCAAACATGCTAAATAATGGTCCTAAAATGTGGTAAAATGCAGACACATCATGGACGAGTTATACTGGCCAGGGCTTACAATCAGTTGGCACAAGAAATTTATCTATTCCCGATCGAAGTCAAAATCGAGTCCATTTGATTGAATGAGGTCAAAAAGCTGCTTAAACTGGAGGGTGCGAAGGAGTAATTTGTGCCATGGATTCTGAAAGTCAGAGATATAATTGGTCTATTGCCCGCAACCTTTCTTCATTCCCAACGTACATCCGCAATTCAACACAGACAAGGAACTGAGACGAGGATTCGAGAAAAATTTTGTTAATCTGACGTGAGGATTCGAGAAAAAATTTGTTAATCTGCTACTCCTTAGCATTAGATCGACATCCTTGGCAATGCTCAATTGCACCATCATTTCTATGTGGAGATAACTCGTTACCACTTCTATTATTTTTAGAGCAATGTGTACATCACCGTAGTTTGGACTTTACGTTTGCCCCTTGTTCTCAGACCCATCTACTCCAATTATCGCCCTCACTCGAGCTGCTACGAACATCTTCCACTCTTTCTTCACGATCTTGCTTTACCATGATTTCTTTTCCCCTCTGTCGGGTGGTTCTACGTATTTGTTTCTCACAATCACGGTTTACACACTTTCTTCTCGAAAATATTTTCCCTACGACCCAAACTTCACATGGCTTGCAACAAATCCATGCTCAACTGTACTCCACACATGGGTTGAAGATTGCTTTAGACTAAAAGGCTCCAGTTAGATGGCGGAGGCTCGAGTGCTGAAAGAAGAAGGATCGAGACCAAAAACGACGATGACGGCGGCTTGACTACTCGAGTGCACCTGAGCTACAGTGGTTTGACGACTCGAGAATCATGTGGTGACGGCGGCTGTGTAAGTAACTAAGGCTCAAGTTGTGCTCGAGTGTAAAACGAGTGTAAGTTGCATACAGTTGAGCTAGAATTCAAGAATTCTCAACAAAGAACGAGCACAACAACCAAGAACATCAATGTGTTTGAATGAAAAAGAAAAAGCTCTTGATTCGTGAGGGATGTGGGTGAAGTAGAGTGAGATAACTAGTTAAAAAAACAAACAGTATGGTGCACTAAGAGGTATGCTCCTGACCTACAATGCAATGGGTGAAGTGACAATGTGGGGCAACGTTCAGTAAGGGAAGTCATGAATGAGGTGTAGACATGGATTCAAAGTAAGTTTTGTTTTATTGTAGTGGGTTTAAATCTTATGCTAAAGTCATACAAAAAAATAATTCTTTATGTCAAATAACATCATTAAGCTTTAACTCAATGCTAAGTCTAGCAAAAACATGTAATTCCCCTTCTATATCTCAACTTATACTCGAGATAATGCTAAAAGAAAGGCACAAACTCATCAACTACCAACAAACAAATGCGAGATTTGCTAGACTAAATAGAGCAAAGTTTAAGTATATATATTGTGGGCTCGTTCTAAAATCTGTTGGGCGTCGCAAACTTTATTGACTCTTTTGGCATATCAAGTCTTTGTTAACTTGAACCACCAAACATTCCATTGAGTCTTTTTCAAATGTTGGGGTGAGGTGACAAAAATTTTGTGGCATGACTCGTCAAGGCTCAACCCCAGTTGCTAACAGAACTATTGATTTGAATCACACCAACCATTGACCACTCCGTAACTTCTTGAAAAATTAAAGGCTAAACAAAAAAGACAAAAGAAAATTTTAAAAAATTAATTGGAGTAATTACAAGGATACCATGGGATTGCCTCCCAAGTAGCTTATTTAAAGTCATTGAATTTAACTTCCACACCCTTCAGAGGTGGGTTGGTTCATCAAGAGAAACATAGGTTCTCTCATGAATGGTTTCATCAGCTTGGTATGGATTAACACTTTGCACATTCACAATGAAATCTTTTCCATCTTTGTTGATCAAGGTAATAGCTATGTAAGGTAAAACTTCTTTAACTCGGAACGGACCAGAACATCTCGACTTCAACTTTTCAGGGAACAACATAAGCCTTGAGTTGAACAGAAGCACTTGATCACCATGTGCGATCCTCTTGGGTGAAATCTTTTTTTGTCATGAAAAGCTTTAGTTATTTCCTTGTACAATTTTGAGCTCTTGTAAGCCCCAAGTCTATCTTCCTCTAGCTCATGCAGGTTCATAAGTCTTTTCTCCTGTTCAGTTCTTGAGATCAATATTAGGAATTTCGTTGCCCACAGTGCGTTATACTCAATCTCAATCGGCAAATGGTATGACTTCCCATAAAGCAGCTGAAATGGAGTTCTTCCAATTGGTGTTTTGAAAGCTGTTCTTCCATGCTTCTTTAGCGGATTCTCAAACACTTTATTAATAAAGTGGGAACCTCCATCACTTATAACCACTCGAGACACTCTAAAACATGGAGAAAATGATGCTCTTAAACAACTTAATAACAACCTTAATGTCATTAGTGGGACAAGTTACAACTTCAACCCACTTAGAAACATAGTCCCTTGCCACGAAAATATAGCGGTTTCCATGAAATAGTGGGTTGAATGGCCCCATGAAGTCAATTTCAGAGCAATCAAATACTTCAACTTCTAGAATTGGGTTATGTGGCATTTCATTCTTTTTGCTTATGTTCCCCATTATTTGACACAAATCACATTTGGAGAATAATACTTGAGTATCCTTGAACACAGTTGACCACACATAAACCTGATTGTAAAATTTTCTGAACTGACTTGAACGAGGCAAAATGACCACCATAAGCCTGACCCATGACAATTCTTAGGACACCTTGAACATCTTCCTCTGTAATACACCTCCTGTATAAAACATATGATCCTTTCTTGTATAAGTACTGCTCATCCCAGAAGTAGTGATTCACATCCCTGAAAAATTTCTTCTGCTGATAGGAGTCTAGACACTTAGGCACTTCACCAACAACATGGTAATTCACCAAATCTGCATACCATGGTAAAGTGGTTCCAGCAAACCCACTGCTGATTTTGAAATAGGCCTCATATGCTCTAAAGGTAATGATTTGCTCTTCTAACATTTAGTCATCAATAGGGATCGATTCCTCAATCATCATTCATGAGAGGTGATCTGCCACTCCATTCTCCACTCCAGCTTTTTCCACCACTTCCATGTCAAATTCTTGCAACAACAGTATCCATCTTAGTGTTCTGGGTTTGCATCCTTTTTCTTCATTAGATATTTCAAGGATCCGTAATCTGTTTGAACAATCACCTTGGACCCAACAAAAATGATATGAACTTCTCAAACGCGAAGACTACTGCAAGAATTTCCTTTTTAGTGGTTGCATACTTGAGTTGGATGTCATTAAGCGTTTTGTTGGCGTAGTATATATCACATTCAGCTTTTTATCCTTCTCTGACACATAACTACTCCTATAGCAAAACCACTAGCATCAAACATCATCTCAAATGGGAGAGTTCAATTTGAGGCTTGGACTATTGAAGCAGACACCAA
The DNA here is from genome assembly GCA_023374145.1 of Lepidium sativum. Lineage (NCBI taxonomy): Eukaryota > Viridiplantae > Streptophyta > Magnoliopsida > Brassicales > Brassicaceae > Lepidium > Lepidium sativum. Next base: position 60 of record JAKUCM010009473.1, on the reverse strand, counting down.
AGCTTCTTTGATCTTCATAAACGCCTCAAGACAGTCCGAGTCAAAGTTGATCTCGACCTC
>JAKUCM010009472.1:0-16690 GCA_023374145.1 Lepidium sativum | reverse complement strand
GAGACCACCCAAGTATATGGGTCTTGTAAATAAGCGATAACAAGTTTATCTCTGTTGCAGGATGTTGAGGAGTTGCTGCGATTACCCCCGGAGAAAGTCTTACTGAAATGGATGAACTTCCACCTTAATAAAGGTGGTTACAAGAAAACTGTCTCAAACTTTTCTTCGGATTTGAAGGTATTAGGAGGAAATATCTCTCTTCTGCTTTTTTAAACTCTTCAGTTAGGCGAGAATCATTGTAGTCCCGTGCTACTGTTCCTTCCAACATGCAGAAGCAATATATCAGTTCTTTGATAAGAGAAATAATGTGAACTATAGAGGTTACAAAAGAAACTATATTATTTCTCAAGATTTCGGTAATTTAGTGATGAAGCGTATTTGCGGAGATGATGACCGAAGATGTACAGACCTGTAGAGATGAAAGATGCTATCGGCTATGGATAAATAGCCTCGGGATTGACAGTTATGTCAATAATGTATTTGAAGATATTAGAGATGGGTAAGCTTTGTGTTTAGCTTAAAGTGAAGTAATTGTTGAAGTTGTACCTGCAGTTGATAATATTGCATTTAAATAATACTGATAACAATCCTTCGTTCTGAAGTCTTCTGTTGGTTTCTATTTACCATTAATTGCAGATGGATTCTTCTGGAAGTTCTTGACAAGGTCTCTCCCGGATCAGTAAACTGGAAGCATGCTTCCAAACCGCCTATTAAGATGCCGTTTAGAAAAGTAGAGAACTGCAATCAAGTTGTAAATATCGGGATACAGCTGAAATTCTCACTCGTAAATGTTGCTGGAAATGACATAGTTCAAGGGAATAAGAAGCTCATTCTAGGTAAGTATTACTCGAGAGCCCATGTTTCAGTTTTTTTTTTAATACTTGATGCAAGAAGATGATCGCCTAAAAAACTGGGGATATGGTTGTCCATCACAGGTCTTTTATGGCAGTTGATGAGATTCCATATGCTCCAACTTCTTAGAAGTCTCAGATCTCGGACACTAGGTAAAGAGATGACTGATGCAGATATTCTCAGCTGGGCCAACAGGAGAGTAAGAACTATGGGACGAAAATCGCAGATCGAAAGCTTCAAGGTTCCTTTCTTTATCATAACTTGAAATAGTTGTCACAACAACTATGTCCATCCATCACCTTTTAGTGAATGAAATTTAACTTCTCCAGGACAAGAGTCTATCAAGTGGATTATTCTTCCTTGACCTTCTATGGGCGGTTGAGCCAAGAGTTGTAAACTGGAATCTTGTCACCATGGGTGAAACAGGTTTTGTGCTCTCTGTACTAGAGTCTATTACTTACTACTTTCTCTGTTTACTCGATTCAAGCTTACTTAGGTTTGATGGTTGTTGAAACATACAGATGATGAGAAGAGGTTGAATGCTACATACATAGTTAGCGTCGCAAGGAAGCTTGGTTGTTCGGTTTTCTTGTTGCCTGAAGATATCATAGAGGTAAGAACCAAAAATCTATAATGTAGTGTCTGATAATTACCCCAAAGAACACTTGCTTAATGAGATGTGTTTGGGATGTTGTGATAGGTTAATCCGAAGATGATCCTAATCTTAACGGCAAGTATAATGTACTGGAGCCTTCAAAGACATTCATCCGAGAGTTCAGATTCGTCATCAACTCAGAGCACTACCACAACGTGCACGAGCACAGACGCCTCACCTGCTCCATCTGTCACCGGAGAGGACGAAGTTTCTTCATTGAGCGGCGAAGTCTCGAGCTTAGCCATTGATGACAACGAGGCAGATGTGGATTCTGATATTACCACTGTCTCAGAGGAAAAAGGCATCGAATAGATATATATATATATATATATATATGTATATGAATATGAATGTCTTGCGAGAGCAGAGTAGCTTTTGTAAAATCACCTTCAACGTAATATGTATGTGTTGATGTATATTTTGTGTATTTGTTGCCTTAACAAATAAAATAAAACATTTTGACCCTCCAAAATAAATGATGAAGCCATGTTTCTTCTCTACAAAATAAAATTTGAAACTAATTAAATACTTATCAAATGTATACACAATAATATTCTTTCTAGATAAATTGTTTGTATAAATTTTAAAAGATGCAAAATACATAATGGGTCATATAATTTGTTTTTGATTTATTATTGTGATTTTATAAATAAAATGGGTCACATGTAGTAAACATGTAAATGAAAAAAAGTTGGAATCGAGATTTTAACAGAATAGACCCATGAAGAACGTGTCTTGTATCAAAGATAGATTATTAATAATTGACTACGAATCCAAATTTACTCCTCACAAAAAATCTGGGCCTCGGATACAGAGATCACTCCGCGCGAAGACGATCCTCCATCATCTTCGAGGAGCTTCATTCCAAATCAGTGAGATCTCTGCACACTTTCTCCTCTCTTTTCAATCCGATTCTCCCGATCGCTATTGATTTTGAAACCTGAAATTCACGTCGGCAGGATTATAATCCTAATCGGAAACAGACATGGCTTTTCTTGTAACATCCCTCATATTCGCTGTTGTCGGCATCATTGCTTCGATATGCACTAGAATCTGCTTCAACAAAGGCCCTTCCACCAATTTGTATGTTTATTTGATTTCGCAATCTTAAGTTTTATTCATTTATTTATCTGATACATTGCTTAGAATTGATCAATTCGTATGATCTGCTCATTGACTCTGGGGAATCTTCAAATATCTGTGGTAGTTTTTTTCAATGTGAACAACTTGTCTCAATTTTGTATATTGAGCTGCAAGAAATGGTTGATATTTTCTCTCTTGTTATAAATTGCCTGCTTCGTTGCTTGGACACACATTTGCTAATATCAAATGTTTGCTCTTTTTTATCATGAAACAGGCTGCATCTGACTTTGGTCATTACGGCGACTGTCTGCTGTTGGATAATGTAAGTTTATGTTTGCCGCACTGTTTTTCCTTTGCTTGCATTTACAGCCATGGTTTATCATTCATTATTTGTCTCGCCTTTTCTCACCTTGTTTCATTGTTGCCTCACCTTGATCAACATTGACCATAAAGTGAGAAAGAAAGATCCTTCTAGGCTTTACTACTTCCAGTTTCCTGTGTATAGAACATTGTAATCTCTCAAAAGTTCTGGGTGGAGATCCGTCCATTTATCTGTTAATACTTATCTGAAGTTGATGGGTTGAGCATATATGTTAGAGCAAAGTCCACAACATGAAACAGTAATTGTCTCCGAGTCTCTGACCAATGTCCAACTTTTTGCTTTGTCTGTGCAATCATATGGCTCTTTGTCGCTAGGCACTGTGCGAATGAATGTCCTTTAAAACAGTTTTATTCATCACCACTTGACTTTTTGTTTCTTCATTATGTCAGGTGGGCAATTGTATACCTTGCGCAGATGAAGCCTCTCATTGTCCCTATCTTAAGCGAGGTAGAGTAGAAACCAATCTACTCAAACAGAACACCATGTCCTTAAACTATGAATCCAATGCACAGATTTGAGTAAGAACGTGGCTGCTCTTCTTGTATCTTCTCAAACATATTGGCTTTTTCCCTTTTATATTTCTTATCTCGGTGTGGAACAACAATGACCTTTTCCCTCTTTACTGTTGAATCTTTTGTCTCTCATTCAATTTTGTTACAGTCTTCAGATACATAAAGACTGCCAGAGTGTGTATTATTGATGAAATAAATCTTCGGAAGACTATATCTTCATGCATGAACCAATTCGATCTGACACTGGCTATCAAATTGTCCTAACGGTTCCCTGTGGAATTCTATTCAAATCATTGTGAGCTTCAAAATTGTTTTGAGGTCTTGTGTCCTATGAAAGTATGAACTTAAAGGATAACAAAATCACTCTTTATCTACCATTAAACAAAACAAAACAAAAAAACACTCTTTGCACTACAATTACACCAAAACCGTAAACAAAATATCTTTTTTAGACAAATCCGACTGGATGAGTCCTTGCGGCCTAAGTAGAACTCGCCTGAAACAATTGCAGTGTATACAAGTTCTTCTGCACTGTGAACTAAACACTGAACGATTTTTAAATCCTTTCCTCAAAGGGGCTGAATCACCGCTAGTTCAACTTTGGTAATAGGGTTTTCAAAGTTTTACCCGTTATAGGAAGTAATCAGGGGCAGGTTTTTTCGCAGGAGGACCTCTCGAGTCCTGCATTTAGAGTATGTCAGTTTCTTGAAGTGAACAAGTGCTCAATGGGAATCAGGACAGGAAGTAGCACACTACTAAAAGGGTCAGACCTGCTGCGCTGCATCGAACACACGAAATTCTTTATTTAGATTCTCGTCAAGCTCTAGAATTGAAGCCACATTACCGCATCTGGAGCATAAACATAGAAGGAGAACTTGCAAAATCAAACTAAAAGAAAGAAGATACATAAGACTGAAACAGACAGGTTCCGAGAATCTTATATACCTATAACAATAATTCGGGGCTGACCACACTGTAACAATCTGGCTATCGAACATCCATTTGTAACCCTCCATAACTAGTTGATGGGCTCGAGCGATGTAGTCTATGTTGTTTGAGTGGTTAAAAGATGAGACAACACTGCCACCAAAAAGGAATCCGGCGCCACGAGGGCTCAATCCCCAGCCATCAACAACATCTTCAGGATCAGACCATAGGAGGTCACACATGGCACCATCATGTGGTACTTCTTGTTTCCGGTCAATTGTCCTGATCTGCCATGAATGTATGGGTTCAGCAGTTAACTCTTCTAGGTAGAAACTTACAATAATATATATCAGACACCTGTTATTTCAACCTGATCAAGAGTCATAATAGCTGGAGAAAGACCTCCATGAACACAGAATATCTTGTTCTCAACAACAGCTGAAAGGCTTTTGTACACATAAAAGACAAATTGTAAGAGAATCCAAGAACTGAGCGCAAAGAAACTGGAATTCATGCAGTAAGTACCTCATGTAGTCAAAAATGTCAGTGCAGTATCTCCAGACATTTACAGAGCCATATTTACGCACACACTCATCATAAAATCCATAAACCTACTAAAACCAGACTGTGTAAATAGTCTAATATGTACAAATTATCAAAATGTTCAAAGAGACTACATTCACCTGCGTGATTTGCCTGCTTTCGTGGTTCCCTCTGATGAGAGTTATACGGTCTGGATATCTAACCTGAGAAAATCAAAAGGAACCCACTTGAGTGATTCTAAACCCCATTTAGAAGAAGAGATTGTTAAAAGAAACATAAGCCAGAAAAAATCAAAACACTAGCTGAGTCTTACCTTGAGGGCAAGTAGAAGTAAAAACGTCTCAACTGAATAATATCCACGATCAACAAAATCTCCCATAAACAAATAGTTGGTCTTAGGGCAATCCCCTCCAACCTTGAAAAGCTCCATCATGTCATAGAACTGCCCATGGATGTCACCACATAACTAAATCCAGTGGGAAAAAACAAAATTCCAAGAATTAGCAATTTTTGTAAATCTGAAGAGCACCAATGATACCTACTAATACTTCACAATGCTGTAACTTCACTGCTCATGAAATCTTTGAACTTGTAACAAAGAAAATAAATAAATAAAGTTCCTCACTGGATCCTATGACTGCTTAGCATTTGATACTAACACTATGAGCCAGAACTCGAGCAAAATTTCAAAAGGCAAACCCAAGTATTCAGGTTTCTTGATTTAAAAGCTCCTAATTCTACTCTCAACATAAATTTAAACCACTTCTTTAAAGATGAATTCCGAATCCTGGATCGAGAACTAGGGTAAAGCAAGTACTTACAGTTACAGGGGCATCGACTCTTTGAACATTACTTTCTTCAACGAGTATTTCCATAGCTTTAAGGCAAAGAGCCTTCACCTCCGATTCGCTCAATGGTTCGCAACGCTTCAGCTGCTCTATCTGCCGATCTAGGTCTGACATTTTGACCCCTTCTCTTCTTCTTCTATCTATTCCTCTTACACCACCGAATCTCTAAAAGATTCTTAATATGAAGAATCCGAAGAATTCAACCAATTTCTCCCCAATAAAAGTTGCAAAATTCGCTGCCGAGTGTAGTCGTTCGTCTTCTTCCCCAGGAGAGCCCTCGTTCCTCTCCGCAGGGGGTATGTTTCCCACCAGATTTCTCTTTCCCTCCTTACATTTTAGATTATATTCAAACTCGCCCCACCTATTTTCTAAAAATATTCATACGCCCCGAATGTTCTAATATTCACATTCTAAACCAACTCCCACAACTGGCCCAGACTATAAATAACTAAGGCCCGGCCCACTAAACTGAAACTCTTTCGGTCTTTTCCACGCGCATTTTGAGTCCCACGCGCGTAACATCAGTGTTGAGAAAACGGCAAAATCCAATTCGATCGGACTGGTTTGAGTTGATGATCGGCGACGACGATGGAAAGAAACATCGAGAAGATGCTGAATAGAGTTTCTGTGGCGTTGTTAAGCATTGGAACACTGATTTTGGTAATTATGATTCTCCAAACGCCGAAAACTTGTATTTCACCAGAAGCTCCATCGAAACCTCATACGCATTTCCCGAGATCCACTTGCGATTCATCGCCTCGCCAACATCTTCCTCTCCCTTAGAAGAACACTCGACTTTGGTCTTCTAAGGCTTGGAAATCGCGTGTCTCTTCGTTTTCCTCCTATTTCCTCCGATATCGTGATCTAGGAATTCTTCAAAATCACACGAAAGCTTTGTGTCTCTCTGCAGGAGCAGGTCATGCTCCGATGGCTCTTTCTCAGATTGGATTATCTGACGTCACTGCCGTCGAATTGGTTGAGTCGATTCCTTTGGTGAAAAGAGCGGATCCTCATAACCTTCCTTTTTTCGACGCTGTCTTTGATTTTTCCTTCACCGCACATCTCTCTGAAGCTTTGTTTCCATGGCGGTTCGTGGAAGAGATGGAGAGGATGGTGAGACGCGGCGGGTTTTGCTTGGTTTCCGTTGAAGAATGCAGTGGAAACGATGTTAGAGACATTGCTAAGCTTTGCACTAGTTCGAAGGTTGTTGGTGTTGCCAATGTAACCCTGGAAGGATCCAAAAGAACAAGTATAGTGTTCAAAGTTGAAAATCCTCCAACATGATGAGGTATTTATCTGACCTTCTTCTCTTTTCTGGATTTTCTCAAGAGGCTGCTTCAATGTTATTGACTTATTGTTGTGTTCGAGTTAAAGTTCTCAACTTTGATGCTTCTCTTCTATGTGAAATATGATTTGAATAGAAACATGAATGGCTTGATAAGATAATCTATATTTTTGCAGGAGATCTAAAAGATTACGTGATTGCTAGAGCGACATTGATGGAAAGATGCATTATTTGTTGCGAATTGGAGATCTTCAACAGAAGCTTTCTTAGTTTGACTATGTCTTCAAAGATCTAAAAACCATGGTCGCTTCTGAAACAAGTGGAATAACTCGGTCGGGATTCACTTACATCAGTGTCTGATTCCGAGTTCTCTATATTCTTTTCTGTTTAGATAGATCTCAAATGTAATATAGTCTTATAAGAGTTGAGAACAAGATATTATTAACTGACTCAATGGTCATTTTGTTTGACACAGAAGCTTTTGCTATACCGAGAGCTATAACTTCACACTTCAATAACTTAACCATACAGATTTGGACAAAACAAAACAAACATACATCTCTTTAGACCAAAGTCATTCATTGTATAGATACATAGAACCTTCGCATTGATAGACTATTAGCCTAAGGCTGCTCGATCATAAGGATGTCTTTATCAGTAGTAGGCTGTCTTGTCTTCATTGATACCGGCATAGATCTTGGCGCAGTACTCAAACAAGCTGCCGTCGAAACACCGTCGAATTGCTTCTTTTGACAAAAAGCCTTCTTCATCCCTGGCCAACAAGTACAAAAGCCCCCACTCTACTTTGCATGCGATCCTAATACATAAAATTAAACACATGTAGACTCAACACATTAGAATCTCAAACCACATTAGTACTTAAGCTCAATGAACTAATTAAAGAATAAACCAATCAGGGCTTATGCTGCAATTATACCATCCGAAAATGTCCCAAGCATCACGGTTTCCTTCTGTCATTTCCCATAGTTCTCCAAGGCTCAACTTGTCTGGTAAGGTTTTTGCGTATTTGCTAAATATCAACTCAAGATTCACCGGCATAAACCTGTGAAGCATATGAACCTTTAAATCATATGCATTCTGTTTTCTATTAATATAGTGGCTTGGCTACATACCTCCCTTCATTGTCATATGTTTTGGAGTCGCTTCCATGCTTCGACTTGTGAATATTGTGTATGTATATAGGGAAGAATGGTGAAGGTAACCATCCCTGCATCATCAAGATGAGCACTAACAACATGAGCATCTATCTAGGCTGCTAGTAGAACTCAAATATTATGTATCATAGGAGGATTATAGATGTTACCGGAAGAGTAGCATAGCTAAGAGCCAAGTTAGTAACTGCAGCTATTATAAGCGATCCAATGATATTGAAACCAAGCATTCGCAATCCTAATCACAGGTTGGAATCAATTATACATGCTAAAGAAAAAGACGAAAATTGAAATATAGATAAAAAGTAAGCATATAGACATATACCAGAGTAAGTCTCCCATGGATAGATGATACCATTATCATCGATATCAAAGAAGGAAACATGTTGCTGAAGAACACTAAGTCCGTAATTCTTGTGGCCTGGTGTTCCGTAGGGATGCTCTCTGTCTGGTGCTTGCAGTGCTCTTGGCATATCTATAATGTTGGCAACAGCATTCTTTCACATATGCATTTCTAAACATGTGTATATATATTGACCACAATTCAATAAAGATTTTGTAAGGTAGAAATGGAGGGAGAGAAAGAGAAGGTATATATTATATATACAAGGCTTAGGAAGTCTATTATCATCCAAGTCAATACGAGCACGGCGATGAAAAGTGACCGGCGCATAGGGAGCCACTGTAGCCATTGCGTCTCTCTCCATTATCTCTGTCGTCATACTTATCTCTCTATTCTCTCTCTCTCTGTAGATTGAGTGCTATGTGTGTGTTTTGTTAGAGTAAAGTTAGAAACGAGGTAGTGATAATAATAAGATTTGACCGACTGCTGTGCGTGGCGGACATGCAGGTGCCGAGCAATGCTGCGATTGACATCTCTTTCATTGTCTTTGATGCGCCTTTCTTTCTCTCTTCCTCATTCTTACACTTGACATGACTCTTAAGACACGTTTGCTTCTCATGCTTAATCATTCTTCTTTTCTTGTCTGCGAATCTGTATATCTCACTGCACATACACAATGAATCGGGCCTCCATGAACTTCTATCGAGGCCCAACTCGCTCCGATCTTTTTCATAGCTGTTACATACTGTTTTATGCGTTTATATCTACCATTAGTGGTCTCGTATAACCAATTAGCCATTGATGGAGCTTGTATAAGAAAACACTTTAAAATATTCAAAGGACTTCGCACAACGAATTGTTATTTGTACACAGAATCCATGATGTGTCTGTAAGCATACACACAACACACTCCCACACATCAACCCCAAGTTTCATAGATTAAAGATGGGATTTAGTGACCGGCCGATGGATTTGTTAGCAACTCAAGTGACTTCTTCAAATGTTCTACAGCAGTCGAAACTTCATCGAAAGCCAAAGCTCCCACCGCGAATCTAGCAGCCTTGTGTGCCTCTGCGATCTTCTCAGGCCCTGGCTGGTAGCTGCTATCGTAATGGTACTTCTGAGCTGGACTCGGTGCAGGATCTATCACGGGAGCAGTATTGACACGCCCATTTGATGATGATGAATGAGGAGGAGGAGCAGAAGCGAAGCTTGTGGAAGGAGGAGGTGCGGAATGCGGAGAAGAGTAGTAAGGTTCTGAGTTTTGGTAGTGGGAAGGAGTGGATGGGAGGCTACTCTCACTAAAGCTAGGATAGGATTGGAAATTAGGGAGAGAATTTGGAGAAGGCTCATGAGATGGGTAGTTTTGTGGTGGTGGCATATGTTGTGGAGGGTCTTGGTGGTATGGTTGATGGCTGTAAGGATTGTGGGTAAGGAGAGTCTGATGGACCCGTGGGATGAGGAATAATATTGTTTGAAGGGTAAGAAGACGATGGTGCAGGTGGCATATCTGTGGGATAATCATTGTTGGGATTGTCGTGAAACCTTGGAGGTACAGGGTGTCGTGGTGCTTCAGGAAAGTGATGGTGGCTAGAATCATCATTTGAATCATGAAATGGATGATCAGGCTCTGTTCTCGGATGACTTGTGATGTTGGTATCACTTACACCAGGATCCTGTGTATAATTAATATGCGCAAACGATTAAGTTGATGCAGATGCTCAGATCTTAGAAGTTGTCTAAAGAAATTATTATGTTCTAACACACAGTGTTTAGACAGTAGTGAAAGCAAAGACCTAGATAGTATAGGTGGGAGTGAGATTGTGCGTCTCTAGATAGATGATTTTGATAAGTATGATATAAATTCTATAAACATATACTTATATAATTAGACAGAATACGCTGTAGACCAGTATCAAGATATCTTCAAACCAAAATAGCCAAGGAGAGAAGCTTACATAGGAGCCACTAGGACCGCTTGATGTGATGGATAAATCACTTTCATCATCAACAGGATCTCCTGGAGTGGGTTTCCGTCCTTCTTTAATGGCTTTCCTTATGTCAGCAGCCTTCCAAGCAGCATACTTCTGTTTCTGCTCTATCTATCAAAGGGAGCCATTGCATATAGATATGATCAATCACCTAACATAGCTGGCTCTTCAATTCCAAAGATGTTCGTAACGCTAAAATCTCTTTCTAAGGTGTTCACTGCTCAGTTTCAAATGAAATGTAAAAGGAAAAGGTGAAACTCACATCAGGAGGAACCGGGCCAAACTGGCTCAGAATTTCAAAGAAAATGCTCGCAGCATAAAAAGTTTTGGCAGTGCTCCTGTCACAAGCCCAAAAGAACTAATTCTGATAATCCACCACAAGCTTGGAGAAGAGGTCACATGAATGCAAGAATTAACACTTCTAAATTTATGGACAGTAATTGAACTAATAATTGCATCAAACCATGCATAGAAGAACATAATAGTCAGAGATACAGGCAGTTCACAAAAGAATGGTCAGACCCAGGTGGAAGTAAGGCTTGGATGCATCCAATATATTACCTAACCACTTACCTTACATTTTATATACATATATACTACTATTAACATAGAATTCTTTATTAAACGAAGTCACAGTAAGGTATCACGTAAGGACAGGCATGTCCACCTACATGCGTATTGTAAGTCGACGTGCTTATATTCCTTTTCAGTATTATGCTATTAGCAAACACAGTAGTAGACAGGATAGTCCGAGTGTCCAAACTCAAGACCCTAAACAAAAGTGTTCTTACAAATCTGCTCTTCCTGCACGATCCTGCTTATCCGCCTTTGCAAAGACATTAAGTGCAAACCCCTCCACATGCATATTGTCATCCGGGGACAGAGTCAGTGATTTCTTATCCTGGAGATACACAATATATCGCCATAAGATACTGGAACTAGTCAAGAAATCTGTCACAATATGATCATAGATCTTTCATATAGAATAAAACACATATGAAAAGGTGAATCATCATGGCCGATGATAAAAAAGTCAAGACTGGACTGTTTCACCATCACATACAAAAACTACCACCGAACATAGAGCATAGGCCAAATAATAAGTGAGAGCAACAGATCATGAACCCCCAACTCTGAGTACCATTGCAATGTATACATGTTTCTTGCTACATTACGTTTTCCGAATAACAAGGACGAACCGAAGCTAAGTTTCGTTTACTAAGAATAAGTCCAACCTAAGATAGCAAAATCAAGCCAGAACTCAGAGCTACGAACGTAAAGGTTATACCTTTTCCAGCTGATTAATAAGGGACATGAGAATGGAATTGGTGGTCTTAGTTCTCTCGCTCTGCGGAATCCTTAACCCTCGTTCCATGGCGTATAGCCGACCTAATCAGATCAAGGGCACAACGATAATTTGCATTTTCACAAATAGAGTCCAATTAAACGAAAACTACCAAAGAATCAATCGCAGGACGCGATCATCTAGGTTTTCTCTAGGTCATATATGGTAAAAGGAAAAGGAAAACGAAACGCACAGTAATAAGCAACAAGTGGTTCATGCTTCTGTAACTCGTCGGCGCGTTGCAAGTAAGGCAAAAGAGACTTCGCTGGTTCGTTTGGGTTCGCCATAGATTGATTCTCTCCTTCAGGAGCTTCGTTGCTTTTCTTCGATATTACAGAACAGCTTAGGAAAATTTCCTGAAGCTTGACACGCTAGTAATCGCAAACTACAAACGACGTCGCATAAGGCGACAAAGCCTATTTATTGTCTAATAACACCTTTTGTCAAGAAGATGAGTCTTAAAACCCACCTAAAAAACAGAAATGAATTAATAAAAAATGAAAAATTGAAAAATAGGTCAAAAGATTAATTTATCCCCGCGAATTTTACCCAAACCCGACCCAAATCCATAAGTCCCAACCCAATATCCTAAAATTCGGCCTAATATCCTAAAACCCGACCCAAACCCGAAAACCCGACCCGGACCCCTCCACTAAATCTCTAAAATCGCGATCCCACTCTCCCCCTTCTCTCTTATTTGTCGTGAAAATCAAACTCGAAACTCCCTCTCATAACTTCCTTTGATTTCAGAAGTCTCTTTCGGAAAACTAGCATAACTACTGTATAACTTCGTTGGATTTCACTTAAAATCAAAGATTTCTCTCCACCAAATTCTCCAATTGAAGGTAAATCTTCAAAAGTGTAATTAGTTATCATTAAATTAGGGTATTGTATTCTATTTCGGCATCAAAGGGGGCGGTTTTGGGATTGATCTATGGTTTTGGTTCAAACTTTCTATGGTTTTGGTTTCGAATTTGGTATTGGAAATTGTTAGGATTTCGAAATTGATAGTTGTTGATGATTGATTAGAATGTGTTGAGGTAATGTGGATAATGTGTTGACATGTCTATTTTTTCTTGCAGTCATGGTTAGAACAAGAGGAGGGTCAAGTAGAGGAGGCAGTGGTAGAGGAAATGTGGAAGACGAACCGATGGAGGATATATACATTGAAGACACAATGGTATGTATAACTAGTATAACTTGCTAGTTTTACTAAATTTTCGTGATAAATTGATTTCGTGATAGGTATAACTAGAATAACTTGCTAGTTATACTATATTTTCGTAAAACTAGTACAACTCTATAGTTAATTACTGAAAATATGTGTGTGTATTTTCATGAAATACACATTGAACATGAGGGAAGTGATGATGAAATGTTATAAGACACAGTTGTTTGTAATCACTGCTATTATTGTGCTTAGTTGGTAGGAATTTTAAGTTGTTGATTTGGATTGATGTTGTGCTTTCGTGATGAATTGATTTGGTGATAGGTATAACTAGTATAACTTGCTAGTTATACTATATTTTCGTAAAACTAGTACAACTCTGTAGTTATACACTGTAGTTAATTGCTGAAAAATGTGTGTGTGTGTGTTTTCATGAAATACACATTGAACATGAGGGAAGTGATGATGAAATGTTATAAGACACAGTTGTTTGTAATCACTACTATTATTGTGCTTAGTTGGTAGTAATTTTAAGTTGTTGATTTGGATTGATGTTGTGCTTTTGTGATGAATTGATTTGGTGATAGGTATAACTATTATAACTTGCTAGTTATACTATATTTTCGTAAAACTAGTACAACTCTGTAGTTATACACTGTAGTTAATTGCTGAAAAAATGTGTGTGTGTGTGTGTTTTCATGAAATACACATTGAACACGAGGGAAGTGATGATGAAATGTTATAAGACACAGTTGTTTGTAATCACTACTATTATTGTGCTTAGTTGGTAGTAATTTTAAGTTGTTGATTTGGATTGATGTTGTGCTTTTGTGATGAATTGATTTGGTGATAGGTATAACTATTATAACTTGCTAGTTATACTATATTTTCGTAAAACTAGTACAACTCTGTAGTTATACTCTGTCAATATACTAGTATAACTTGCTAGTTATACTATATATCGTAAAACTAGTACAACTCTGTAGTTATACTCTGTCGTTAATTGCTGAAAATATGTGTGTGTGTTTCAGGATGAAGGACCGACTGCACAGCTTCCTACTGGGATGTACTTCAATCCGATGGAGTACCCCAAAAAAGTGAAGATCTCCACTCGGTGCTATGTAAAGCAAACGAAGCAATTTTTCGATGGGTTGCAGCCTCCATTGACTGACATGGAGAGAGCATGGTTTTCGATGGAGAAAAACCACATGACCATGGGTATGTGGATGTTGCTGATTCGAACCGCTTGGACAGAGACCAAAAGAGAAGTTTGGTTTATTGTGAACGGTGTCCCGGTTCATTATGGGCTAAGAGAGCATGCATTGATCTCTGGTCTAAACTGTCGGATGTATGAGACGACAGATTTTCGGGAAACAGCGGGAAATACGAGGTTCAAGAGGAATTATATGGGGCATTTGGGGAAGAGTGTCAGAAAGGAGGATGTGGAGAATATTTTGAAGAATTGGAGACCTCTTACTTAGGACGACAAACGGTTGAAGATGTTAGTCCTGTACTTCCTTTGCCATATCATCCACTCGCCGACCAAGGGCGGAACAGATGCCCCACCTCCGCCTTCCGCTCTTAATCATGCTGAGGTTGTTGATATGCTCAAGGCATTAACAGAAGAGGTGGATCGTTTGAAGAAAATAGTGACATCTCTCGAACAGGTATAACACGTATAACTAGTATAACTAGAATAACTTGAATAACTCAAATAACTCGAATAACTAGTATAACTTGCATTATTGTTCAAATTGAGGGTGTTGGGGTTTGTGAAGGTGGTGCTGCTGCATGTGATGCTGCTGGTGGTGATAATGAACCCCTTGATGGTGATGTATATGCTCAATCTGCAACCGTTGATGCTCCACCCGTTTATGCTCCACCCGTTGATGTTGCACCCACTGTTAGCCATGTATAACTAGTATAACTTGTATAAAAAGTATAACACGTATAACTAGTATAACTTTTGTAACTGTTCAACTGTAGGCTGCTTGAACTCGTGCCGGTTTTAGGAATGTATATGTGCGAACAAGTAAACGCACAGGGGTTTCTGACCCAAGTCCGTCAGTGACGAGGGCAAAGGCGAGGAATGTACAACTGTAGACCTAAGTTAAAAACTCATTTAGCATTTTGTGTTTAATTTAGTTAAGGTTATGTTTATGTGTTTTAAACATGTTTAAGTCTTGAAGGTTATGTTTATATTTTCAAACATTTTTAAGTGTTAAATGTTATATTTATATGTCTCAAACATCTTTAAGTGTCTAACATCACTCGAAATATTATTATGTTTGAATAGTTAGACTAAAAGAACTTGAATTTTGACAATCTTACAAAGGACCGAAATATTTTTCGACCCTCTCCACAAGCTTAACAACCACTGCATTTTGCTCCCACATCTCCTTCTTCAGCATCGCCACCTCCGCCTTGTACAACTCTATCTTTTTCTCCATCTCCTTGATACTATATTTCAGATTCTCACACTCTCCTTGTATAGCTTGATCCCAACTTGTTTTCCTGTATAGGCCATCATTCTGTGGGTGGAAACAACATCAGTTAGAGTAAAGAAGTAATACTAGTTCTACTAGTTATATTAGTTAGACTAAACAACTTCAGTAGTAAGAGTAGAGAAGTAATACTAGTTCTACTAGATATACTAGTTATACTAAACAACTTCAGTAGTTAGAGTACAAAAGTAATACTAGTTATACTAGATATACTAGTTAGACTAAACTAAACAACTTCAGTAGTTAGAGTACAGAAGTAATACTAGTTATACTAGATATACTAGTTAAACTAAACAACATCGTTTGTACCTTATACACTCGACATTTGAAATAGATCTTGTTATGGGCATGTTCATTTGTTCTTTCCACGATGATAGCTTCACCACATGGACATTCATAAGGAATTCCCCCTTCACTCAAATCAAAGCCCAACATTTTTTTCTTCAAACCCTAACAAGATATGTGAACTTACTGTGAGAGAAGAAGTCGAGAGATGAGACAAGATTTGGAGAGAGTAGAGGATATATAATCTAATAGACAAGAGATGAGAGAAGATTTCAAGAGATGAGAGGAGAAATCGTTGAGAGAAGAGAGAAAATCCTTATAAATTTATTTTTTTAGTTTTATTGTGAATTATAATGAATTACCAATTGATTCTAAGTGTTTTATGTATTTAAATTCTAGAATGAATATATATTCGTAGAACTTACAAAGTCACACTAATGTAAACTTAGAAAGTCACACTAAAACTATAAGGAATATGGTGGACTAATGTAATTAAGTATAAAAATCTTATTTTAATTTTATTTGTAAGTTATGTATAGAGTCATTCATCACTATATATACAAAATATAATAATCTTAATGTTAACTTATAAGAATTGAGTTTCATTATAGATTATCTTACTTATAAGAATTGAGTTTCATTGTAGATTATCTCACTTATAAGAATTGAGTTTCATTGTAGATTATCTTACTTATAAGAATTGAGTTTCATGGATCAGGCTCATCTTTAGATTACAATTACTTAAGTTCATGCACGACTTCGTCTTTTTTGGCTAAAACGGTGTCGTCGTGCTTC
>JAKUCM010009471.1:0-16406 GCA_023374145.1 Lepidium sativum | reverse complement strand
CAATTAGTAAGTAAATAGTTTCACAACCACAACCAAGTTTAGTTAATCCTTGAGAATTTATTGTGGTTGCTTTCTTTTCACATTATTGAGTTTTTCTACTATAAAATATATTTGGTCGTATGTAAATATATTTGGTGTTGAAAATTAAATAGTCTAGTTAGATTGTCGATGATTTAATTTGATATCAGATAGTAAGTTCGAATACCATATTGTACTAATTAGAGGATTTAGGTTTATAGATTGGATCCTTTCAATCTAGTTATTGTTGACAAAAATACATTTTTAATAACAAAAAAAATTGAATTTCATAGATTCCAAAAACTTGTTTATACATATATTTTTAAAGTCTATTTTCTAAAAATTTTAAAGTTTTTTTACATGTGGTAGTTTAGTAGGAAAATTTTTGACGTCAAAACTATTAATTAGATTATTTAAACTATTGGATCAAGAAGAATTCAGCATATATATATATAGTATTCAACTAATCAATTTCTGCCTCCATGTATACAAAATATAAAAATAGCCATTTATGGCTAGATGAGTAAAATGTGTGAATTAAGTTGGTTATAATATTAAATGTTTCATTTACTACATAGCTTGTATAGGTAATTATAAAGTGCAACCAACCAGCAGCTAAATTCTAATAAAGTAATAAATACACCATATTTCTAACACAAGCCGTCATGACTTCTACATTTTTGTCATTGCTCCAACTATTTTAATATCCAAATACATCTAAATTCCAATTTTTATTCTCATTGTTTCAATAACGACGTTCAAATTTTGTTATTGTGAACTTTATGTTCTACAGGCGTCGTCCGTACTCTTGTTGTCTAGTTGAACTGATTGGTGTACTTTTATTATCCTAATCACTTCTTAACCACCGGTCTAGTTCAATTGATTGGTGTGATGATTAATCGACCATTATAACTAGTATATAGAACAAAAAATAAAATCGAATTAATGTTCCATATTGATTTCACAATACTAATAAGTGAGAAAAATATCCTTTAAAGTCAAAATTGTGATTCTTGAAAATGACAACCAAACATAGAGGGTACTACTTCTGTAATTGGAGAACAAAATTAAATGTATACAAAAACTAACCGACCAATAAATAAATTTATACAAAAATTCATGGATGTATATATGGACACGATGACACACTCGGATAACAATTAAAGACTTTCAAGAGTCACACTGAAAAAACTAATGAAAAATCTAATTAAAACAAATTCGAATTGGTTAAATGTCTACTTTTATGTTTTTGATTGGAATTTAATTCTTAGTATTTTTTGTTAATGTAAATGTGTTTGCTCTTTTTCCCCACAGCCAGAGTGGCATTATAAGCTTTTGTGCGCTTCCTTTCAAGCCCCACACTACAACATAATATATACAGAATGTTTAATGGTATTTATTCGAAGACATGTTTTTTCTTATCATTATTGATACTTTACTCCGAACGACTGGTATTTTAGTCTAGTTTTGTTATGAAGTACGACTTATGTTTTGGCCTACTATGTAATAATTTAATAGTAAGTTTAATTTTTGGTCCTATTAATGAGAAGTTGTTAACTTAATAAAGTAAATTAATTTACACTCCAAAGAAATGCTCCATCTAACTTGTCATTATTAACTCAAATGATATGTGATCCAAAAAACAACATTAGCTTATCAAAGTAATAAAAAGCACATGCCCTTCACGAGATCAATAACATCTCAATTACTAATTGCGTCGATTTAATCTTTAAGGGTATTATAGTCATCACACATTCTCTGGTACGGTTTCGATACTTGACAAAGCGATGAACCCGAGACCATTGCCGAGCTCCATTCTGCTCCGTAGCCATTTCCTTGTGACCTTCTCTCTCTCTGTACTCTCAAAGGTCAGTTTTTTTATAATCTGTTAATGATTTCTTATGACCCTGTTGGATTCAAACCAAACCCACACGAGAGAATGATGAGAAACAGATCACCCATTTTGATCCTAATGTTTTAATAATCATATCTCGACGATTCTTAAATCGAACACCAAAGAGATCTAACGACTATTTCTCCCAATTTCTGTCCTTTGTAAGCTCCATTTACAATGTCTGTTGAGATAAAGAAACTTAACAGCAACAAGACGAAGAAGAAAAAGACAGGTTTCGTCGTCAAAATGCAGCTTCATAATAACAATATCAACAACAAAGGGAGGAGGAAACAAGAGAAAGCTCTTGTTTTTCTTCTTCTTCAGAAATTATTACACATGGATCGTTTGGTTATTCTCTCTCTTTATCTCTTCACATCTTATTTCACCAGCGAAGACCAATCCTCACCTTCGATACATCTCCTATCTAATTACAAAACGTCGTCGTCTCTCCCTTCTCGTGCTCTCATCGAATCTTCCGCCATTAACACCTCTTCCATTGGTATAATAAAAACATCACCTTTTACTTTTGTCTCTGTTTTCTCAATTTTTTTTTGAATTTTTTGCAATGAAAACATCGACTTTTCTTTTTCATTTTCTCTGTTTCCTCAAAAAAGAAACGATTTTTTTATAAAGATTCGTCTCTAATTGAAGGTATATTCAGCGGAATGAAGATATTTGTTTACGATTTACCGGCGAGATTCAATGATGATTGGGTTAAGTCATCAGAGCGTTGCTCAACTCATCTTTTCGCGGCGGAGGTAGCGATTCACCGTGCGCTTCTCTATGATTCCTTCGTCCGTACGTTAAACCCAGAAGAAGCTGATTTCTTCTTCGTCCCTGTTTACGTCTCCTGCAATTTCTCAACCTCAAATGGCTTCCCTTCTCTAAGCCATGCTCGCTCTCTACTTCGCTCAGCCGTCGATTTCCTCTCAGCCAAATACCCGTTTTGGAACCGAACTCAAGGCTCCGATCATGTATTCGTCGCTTCCCATGACTTTGGTGCGTGTTTCCACGCTATGGTAAGCTCTCAAAAGACTCGATTTTTACGCGAAATTCACTCAAAGCAAAAGACATTGATTTTGGATTTTGTGTTATCAAGGAGGATATGGCGATTGAGGAAGGGATTCCAGAATTTATGAAGAAATCGATTATATTACAAACATTTGGAGTTAACTACAAGCATCCATGTCAAGACGTGGAACATGTTGTGATTCCTCCTTATATTCTGCCGGAAAGTGTTGAAACAGCCATAGAGAAAGCTCCGGCGAACGGACGGCGAGATATTTGGGCGTTTTTCCGGGGAAAAATGGAAGTCAACCCTAAGAATATTAATGGACGTTTTTACAGCAAGTGCGTGGATACTGAATGTTTTGTTGACTTTTGACTTTTTGTTAATTTTCCTTGTTAATTACTAAAATGACATTTTTCCGGCGTGCAGGGGAGTGAGAACGGCGATTTTGAAGAAATTCGGTAGGAGGAGACGGTTTCATCTAAACCGGCACCGGTTTGCTGGTTATCAATCTGAGATGGTTCGATCAGTGTTTTGTCTATGTCCGCTTGGATGGGCTCCATGGAGTCCTCGGTTAGTGGAATCCGCTGTGTTAGGATGCGTTCCGGTAGTTATAGCCGACGGTATTCGATTACCGTTCTCCGAGACGGTACGGTGGCCGGAGATATCTCTCATGGTGGCGGAGAAAGACGTGAAGAATCTAAGGAAGATATTAGATCACGTGACGGCTACGAATTTGTCTGCGATACAGCGAAACTTACATGAGCCGGTGATTAGACGGGCCCTATTGTACAATGTGCCGATGAAGGAAGGCGACGCCACGTGGCAAATTCTCGAGGCCTTGCGGAGGAAAGTCGATGATCGGTCGTATAGAAGGTCAACGTTTAAGAGCCAATGAAATGGTGACACGTAAGATGATGGATGCCAGGGTGGAATTTTTGAACCGTGGAATGTCTCTTGTAGGGACCACAACGTGAAGGAGCTAGCACGTGAGATGTTCGCTGAACTGGCAGTCACTGAATGCATCAAAACGTCCCTTTGGGAAGTGAAAGTGTAAAGTATTGCTGACGTGTAATTCTTTTGGATGATTAGGCATTTTATTCTTTCATTATAATTCTTTTTGTTTAGATCGAATTCCAATGAGATAATTTACATCAACGCTCGGATCGGATCTGAATTCTAGTTGACCATCCAAATCTATAATTAGCTGATAAAATAAATAAAAAATAATAATTACATGGAAAAATGAAGAATAAAATTTAAAGAAAATGATAGTGGTGTATAGGGAAAGATGAAAGACAGAGTAACGTGAGTAAGAGACAGCTAGTGTGTCAGAAAATGCATATATCAATAAATGTCTTAATATTCTTTATTATATGTATAGTATTTATCTACTCATATGTTTTGCTGGTCCACTTACTTTTCTAATCTTATGTCTTGTAAACATCACAAAACAGTACGGCATCAAATGATAATATTAAGTCATTATCTTTGGATTATGTAATTATAATTAGTGGAAAAGAAACCAAAATGGATGCTATAACAATCTCTTCTTCTCCTTCCCATATGTGTTTGGTACCACCACTCCTAAAAGTTTTTGTCCAAAATGGTGAAAGTAGAACTGGTATTACTTTGAGATCGTGAGAACCAACTCTACTTTTTGTATACAAAATTGGTGAATTGCAAGATATACACTTGATTGCATGAAGTATGAACATTTTATTGGGTTAATAGTTAGATCGGTGAATCTTGATTTATAAACCAAACTCTCTAAACTTTAGATTTTGTTATGCATGGTTATACAAGTTTTTAGAATCGATTTTTAATTATTATTTTTTTCTTATTTTAAGAAAATATTGATGTCACCTTAGAAAAACTATTACATCATATACTTGTCTCATAGTCATTCATCCGTAACTAAAACAATGACAATTAACATAATTGTTTTTTTTTTTTAAGTGACACAGTACCGAATCTAAAGTGGCATGATCATTGGTCAAGTACCATTATGTGGCTCTAAACATTGGTCAGAGGGGACCTGGATCCTGGACCTATTATCTTATCTAAAAACAAACTTCATATAAAAAGGCTTTCAAAAATATTTACTTTACTAAAAGGGCTTAATATTTGGCTTTTGAAGTATGTTTGGGCTGACTTCGACCGAACTCCACATATTTATCCGTGGTTCTTTTTAAGTTGTGTCTAAAGAAAAATAAATT
Organism: Lepidium sativum; assembly: GCA_023374145.1. Taxonomy (NCBI): domain Eukaryota; kingdom Viridiplantae; phylum Streptophyta; class Magnoliopsida; order Brassicales; family Brassicaceae; genus Lepidium; species Lepidium sativum. The sequence continues at coordinate 11,266 of JAKUCM010009471.1, read as the reverse complement.
GGTTCGGTTTTCTCATTTCTTTCTGTTTTATTTTATTTTTTTTGGTCCACCTTTAAATTTGATTAATTCATAAAAATAACAAAATATTCTTCTTCTAAAAAGTGTTTGTTTTTTTTTTGGTTAGTTGTTCTTCTAACATTTGGGAAGGTGTAAAAAAGAGAAGTCGCAAGAATGGAGAGAGTGATGAACATTATAAAGCCAAAGCCTGATCCTAAACAACTCTTGCGTGATTGGCAACGCAAATTGCGTCAGGAGTGTCGTAACATCGAACGCCAAATCCGAGGTGCGATTCAGATCTCCTCACGCGTTTTTTGGCATAAATTAGGGTTTTTCAACTTGGGGTGAATTAGATTGAATTAGATTCTGGTTTAGATTGATTAGCTGATCGTAGCCCAAAAAGTGCTGCTGAATCGTGTTGGGATCGGCTGATCTGTTACTGGAATTAGGTTTCTGCTGATGTAATTTTCTTTTTCCTAATTTGATCATCGTCTGGATTGGGTTAAGTCTGAAATTCTGAAGTTTTCTCGTTTTCAGATATACAGAAAGAAGAGAGAAATGTACAAAAAGCTATTAAAGAGGCTGCAAAACGGAATGATATGGTCTCAGCTAAGGTAACTAGTTACCAGATATGAAATTTGTTGGAAAAGTCTTTACCTTTGTGAACTTGTGATATTTGGTTTGTCAAAAAGTTAGCTTCTTTTTCTTCCTGGAATATTTGGCTTTCTCTGATTTCACTCTTGGTTTTTACAGGCACTTGCTAAGGAAATTGTAGGTTCCAGAAGAACAGTGAACCGGCTATATGAAAACAAGGCGCAGATGAATTCGATATCGATGCACCTTGGGGAGAGTGTTGGTATACATCTCTCATTTTCATCATATGTTTCCAATATGATCGTTATGGCATATTCCTTTTTGTATATTCACCTTCTTCGCTTTCATTCAAATATGCAGCAATTGCTCGAACAGTTGGTCATCTATCCAAAAGTGCAGAGGTTATGAAGCTTGTCAATGATCTTATGAAGGCTCCACAAATGGCTGCAACAATGCAAGAATTCAGCAAAGAGATGACTAAGGTACCTTAATGGTTTCCTTCTCTTGTTGTTGATCTTACATGACTTCCAAGATATAGGCAGAAATTAAGCCTTTAAGCATCTTACTACCTCTCTGTTTGATTTGTAGATGTGTTCAGTGTTTTACAGTTAGTGTCATTAAAACCCTGAATAAATGTGTTGCTACTTGGTATGCGCAGGCTGGAGTTATTGAAGAGTTTGTGAATGATGCTCTTGACAATGCCTTAGATTCAGAGGATATGGAAGAAGAGATCGACGAAGAGGTCGATAAAGTATTGACGGCAATTGCTGGAGATACCGTTGCAGAGCTTCCGGAGACTGTTAGGAAAGATAGGATCAAGGTACCTGCACAGAAGGCAAGCACTTCCCGCGAGGTAAGCCTATCCAAAAAAACCATTGCATGCTTACAAGATTATGAAGAAAGTTTGATACTTTTGAAATCACAGTCTGAGAGATTAGATTCTGAAAGTGTAAAAAAACAATTTCTTGCAGGAAGAGGCAATTGCAGAGGGTGTTGATGATGAAGAAGAATTGGAGGAAATTAGAGCTCGGCTCGCTAAAGTTAGATCCTAACTAATTCAAATGACTCTTCAAACACAATTCTTGATTGATCCGAACAACTTTTCAAATCGATGAGAACATAAGAAGATCGCAATGTATTGTATAATATAACTGAAATATCGTATATTAAAACACAGTTACATTTTGTTAACTAATTTTCTGATTTCTCTTCATGATGTTTTCATCCGAAATTCGCAATCTAACTAAAAGGTTATACTATACCTTTCTACATCTTGTTTACGAAACAAAGTTAAAACTATACAGTAAAAATGTAACGGAATTTAGAAAAGTCTTTGTAGTCCACTGGTTAAATGTCTCTTTTTGCAGGTTTACTTTGAAATTCAGTTCGAGAAAATTGCATAGGTTAAGTGGACATAAAAAACTGATATAGTTGAAGTTGATTTGAATCCTTTTCTTGTTGCAAAGAAGCTTTGACACATAACACATGTGGCATGATGAATGCCTCAACTTTTTGGGTCATGTCAACGACATAAGTAAATTCTTTTTCTGTTACTTTTGTTTCGACATAAATAAACAAATAGTATTCTAAATCCCGACAACACAAAACAAAAAGTTCGATTAAAAACCTAACTTAAGCTCTAGTCTTTTTATTTGGAAATAAGGACATCCCCACCAATCAAGTATACAAATAGCACTCTTGGATGGTCCATCATAGCATACATATTAACAAAACAAAAAATTTGCCTCCGTCGAGATATATAATTTTTTGGAATCGTTTAATATCAAAAATCTAAAGTAGTAAAAGAAATACAAAAGAAAAAAAAAAACTTCAAACTTATAAATAGTTGTTTAAAGTTTATCATGACTTACACATTTACAAACTACAAACAAGTTTTCCATCTCATTTGTTCTTTCAAGTTAATCCAATTTTTACTTCATCTTTTTAATTGTAAATTGTTCAACTTTTTTATAATTCTTCTAAATAACTTCTTTAACAGTCAAACCTAATATATGAGCACCACACCTCATATGAAGAAACTCTCCATCAAGCACACAACATCCGCTTGATTTCAAACTTTGCCACATGTAATGCACTCCCAAATCATTTGAACTAGCATTATTCATTGTAATAGTAAAGACTTTATCAATCCCCTAAAATAGCAAACATTTCTCAATTGTTATTCCAATCATTTCACTTGAATGGCTGGAAATTTGGCAGAAATTTAGTATGTGCAAACACATATAACTTTGATTTTGACAGATGACCATGAGTCTGTGGTAAGACTAACACTACCGAAATATTTTTTGGACCATTTCTTCAGCTGCTCTCTTTCCTCGCAAAACAAAACTAAACAATCTCTAGTCACTGCCTCACATGGAGAAATATCAAAACGTGGCTGCAACACCCTAACAAATTCTTGGAAACCCTCTCACCCTATAAATCTAGCAAGTCATCTTTTATATATCGAGTTCAATTCGAGCTTAAAACGTAAAACTATGATCGACAAACACAAGAACAATAATAAGAAGTCCTTCTCTTATTAATCTCAACAAGGAAAATAACTCAAACCCTTACAATCCCATAAATCTCTCAACAAACTAAATCTCATGTATCTATCTCTTATATATACTTATCAACAAACCAAATCTAATAAGGAAAATGTATAATCATTAAACCAAACCAATAAACAAATCTAAACCAAACATAACTTGGTTCTCAAGCTATTTTAAACTTAACCAACATTCTCCCCCGTAAGCTTAAGATTGCTTGTGTCCACAACTCGAATAAGATCTCTAATTTCTTTGAACCGTATTCTTCCAAGCGCTTTGGTTAAAATATCGGCTCTTTGTTCATTTCCAGGCACATGTTCCATTTCTACTTGTTCATTCTCAACACACTCCCTTATAAAGTGATATCTCGTGTGAATATGTTTGCTCCGTTCGTGAAACACCGGATTCTTTGTAAGAGCTATGGCCGACTTGTTGTCCACTCTAAGTACGGTCTTATCATGATCCCTCCCAACGGCTTCTCCAAGTAGTTCTTGCAACCAAATAGCTTGTTTAGCAGCCTCCGTTGCTGGCATAAATTCTGCCTCGTAAGATGATAAAGCAACAATATCTTGTTTCTTAGAACACCACGTTATAGGACAGTTGTTCAAATAGAAAACGTGTCCCGTGGTGCTCTTTCCATCGTCCATGTCCACATTGTGTGAACTATCGCTATACCCAATCAGTTTTACCCTATCTTCTTTTCGGAACACCAGTCCGAAACTCGTTGTACCCCGTAGATATCTCAAAATCTGCTTTATCGCCATGTCGTGTGAGACCTTAGGATCATACATATATTTGCTTAACACTCCTACACTATACGCCAAATATGGTCGTGTATGCAATAGATACCTAAGACAACCGATACTTCTGCTATATTCTGTCGCATCAACACTCTTCTCTTTGTCCGATTTAGTTAACTTTAAATTCATATCCATTTGAACTTGACATGTATTGCAGCCATCCATGCCATTCTCGCTCAGAATTTTCTTCGCATATCTCTCTTGGTTTAGTACAATACCTCCTTTACTTTGATGCACCTCGATCCCAAGATAATAAGTTAACTTGCCAAGGTCACTCATTTCAAAACGTCTTGCCATTTCTTCCTTGAACTTGATCACCAACGTTAATAATGACCCCGTGATCAAAAGATCATCTACATAAACCGCAACCATAACAAGGTGTTCACCTTCTTCCTTTCGATAAAGAGATGGTTCTTTTGAGCACCTATAAAATTTTAATTCTCGGAGTACCTTATTTAGCTTATCATTCCATGCTCTTGGAGCTTGCTTTAGACCATAAAGCGCCTTTCTCAATTTATAGACCTTGTTTTCACACCCTATAACCTTAAATCCTTCCGGTTGTATTAAATAAACTTCTTCCTTCAAGTCCCCATGAAGAAATGTTGTTTTCACATCGAGATGATGAATCTCCCATCCCTTTGAGGCTGCTAACGGAATGATAAGTCTAATGGTCTCAATTCTAGCTACGGGTGCAAATACCTCATCATAGTCGATACCATGTTTCTGAACATACCCCTTTGCCACCAGCCTTGCTTTTTACTTGTTAATGCTCCCATCAGAGTTTCTTTTGATTTTGAACACCCACTTCAATCCGATCGGTTTGGAACCCTTTGGAAGATCAACCAAATCCCAAGTTTGATTCTTTTCGATGGAAAGTATCTCATCTTCACATGCTTCTACCCAAACCTTTAATTGTTTAGCTTCATCAAAACACCAAGGTTCGTCATTCAATGATAGTAGATGTAACTCCCCTTATAATTCGGCTAAATAAAGCTCATAGTCATTCAAGTGTCTCGGTGTTGTTGTGGATCGAGACGATCTTCTCAACTCTGGCTCGTCACTCCCCACACCTTCCTCTTCGACATTCTCTTCGATCCCGACACCATTCAAATCTCCGAGAGAACCTCAGGTTTCTTCGGCTCCGACGGCACCCGGCACTTCTTGGAAGTCCAATGTTCGACTTCCTATTTCATAGGTAATTTCGTTCATCCTCATACCCTCTTCGTCTCCGTCTAGTGTCTCAACATCAAAAGAATTAGGAACACCACCTACTTTCAGCACCGTCCTATCCCAATCCCACAGCCTTTCCTCATTGAACACAACATCCCTACTTACTACAATTCTCTTGGTAGTAGGATTAAGTAATCTATATGCCTTCGAACCCGGTTCAATTCCCAAATGGACTAGTATTTGTGATCTATCATCAAGTTTTCTCCGCCCTAAAACTTCAGTTCTTGCATGAGCAACACAACCAAACACCCTTAAATGCTCAAGGTTCGGTTTTCTACCTTTAAACATCTCATACGGTGTTTTCTCTAGTAACGACCTCGTAGCTAACCTATTTATGAGATAGGTAGCATGTCGAACAGCTTCCCCCATAACTCATGTGGCATGTTCATATGTTTTAACATGCTCCGGGTCATTTCCAACAACGTTCGGTTACGTCTCTCTACCACCCCGTTTTGTTGGGGTGAATACGGAGCAGTCAAATGTCTTTGTATCCCATGTTTATGATATATGTTTTGGAACTCAAGAGACATAAACTCTCCTCCTCTATCCGTCCTCAAGGTTTTGATCACTTCTCTTGATTCTTGTTCGGCCAAGGCTTTGAAACTTTGAAATTTCTCAAAGGCTTCACTTTTCTCCCTTAGTAAAGCTGTCCACATATACCGTGAGTAATCATCAATAAGAACGAATACGTACCTCTTGTGAGATGGTGTCTCGGATGTAATGGGTCCGCATAAGTCTCCGTGTATCAACTCAAGAGATCGTGTAGCTCGGAACTTGGTTACTTGCGGAAACGGTCTCCTAACTTGCTTTCCCCGAAGACACGATTCACACATCTCTTTCTCGATGTTAATCTTTGGTACACCATCTACTAGCTCTTTATTGATCATGATCTTCATAGTTTCTGGATTTACATGACCCAAACGTGCATGCCACCTTGCGGATTCATTAGAGCTCATTAAGTGTAGTTGTTCCGTAACTTTGGCTTCTAGTACAACCTTATACAATCGATTCCTAGACCTTGTCATGCTTACAATCACTTGGCCTAATCGGTCATATATAATCAACACATCCTTCTTCATCACTACTTCACATCTGGATTCCGTTGCTTGACCAAGACTTATAATATTACTTCTCAACTTAGGAATGTAATACACATGATGGAGAAACTTTATTTCGGTATTCTTAAGCACAAAGCGGATTGATCCTCTTCCTTTGATCTCAATTCGTGAGTCATCCCCAAACTTAACTTTCCCGGTTACACTCTCATCTATAGAAACAAAGAACTCACGGTTTCCACACTAGAACCGTTGTCAAGATACCAAGTTCCCTTTGAATCCATATTTTCTTCTAGTATACTCGGGTTCACTTTGTTCTCATTCAAATACACAACCTCATGCATCATCAATGTATGAGCTTTAAACGTGTCTTCATCTCTTTCTTTCTCGGTTTCTTGCAGTTTCAGCAAGTGATCCAGGCAATTTACCGCATAATGACCTTTCTTATCACACTTAAAACACGTTATACTTGCCTCTAGTTTAAGTAAGCGATCAGGGCAATTTGATGCATAATGACCTTGTTTCTCACATCGAAAACATGTGACTCTATTCTACCGTTCTTTATCATTCCATTAACGATTCAGATCAGTTCCGGATTGTCCTCGTCCTCGCCCCCTACCGCCAGACCTACCACCTCTTCCTCTTCCACGATAGCTACTACTATCTTCCGAATTTGCGTACATGAGCTTATCTTGCTCCTCTTGTACCTCATCCTTGGCCCCAATTCTTTCTTCATACGCTTTGAACCTTCCAACAATTTCCTCAAAACTAGTTGTCTTTAGATCAAGAACTTGTTCTAAGGAATGTGAATGTATCTTGTCCGCGGTAAACTTTTCAGAAATTTCTTTACAAGTTTCGTCTCTTCAATTGTTTCACCAAGTGAAGATGTTTTAGATGCAATTTCTGAAAGTTTTCCCAAGAACGAATCGATTGTATCCGATTCTCTCATTCTAAGTCGATCAAATTCTGCCATAAGTGTTTGAAGCCTAGCTTCCTTAACACATTTAGCTCCAACATACCTTGTTCTAATGGCCTCCCACACGAACTTTGCTTGATCGAGCTCTCCTACATGCAAAATCAAAGATTCGGGTATCGATTGAAACAATAAGGCAATAGCCATATTATTCTTTTTACCTGAATCTTCACTGGTCTCAATTGCTTCCCAAACCTCGTTTACCTTGAGAGCTATCTTCATTCGTATAGCCCACACCGTGTAATTGTCTTTTGTAAGCATATGACACTTGATTTGCGAAGAGCTTCGTCCAACCTTCATCGTGAATGAACCCTCACTGCTCGTGTTTTCTCCTTCGACCTCAACCTTCTTTCCATCTTTAGCCATGTTCTTTCACTCGCTCTGATACCAAATATCGAGTTCAATTCGAGCTTAAAACGTAAAACTATGATCGACAAACACAAGAACAATAATAAGAAGTCCTTCTCTTATTAATCTCAACAAGGGAAATAACTCAAACCCTTACAATCCCATAAATCTCTCAACAAACTAAATCTCATGTATCTATCTCTTATATATACTTATCAACAAACCAAATCTAATAAGGAAAATATATAGTCACTAAACCAAACCAATAAACAAATCTAAACCAAACGTAACTTGGTTCTCAAGCTATCTTAAACTTAACCAACATTATAATCATCCTAACCGGAACACAAAGACATGCATCTTTGTTATATGTATGGTATCTTGGAATAACTTCTTTACCATATATATTGATTGCTTTACTCGTTTTCTTTGATTTCCATCCTCTTTCTCATTGTCTCCAATATTTCTATAAGACTTATACCTTTTCAAGTGATTGAGCATAACACTAGTCGTCGAACCAGCATCAGTTCGACATGTGATCGATGAAGAACAATAGTTACATACAACTTTGAGTCTTGACTCCATTTTATCAAAATAAGATCACACAATGGATTTTTTTTTTGGGATCTTTTGGCTCTGGTCGCTTCACATCTCCTTCCTCTGTTTCAAGGGTTTCCTTCTTCTCACTCACTCCCAAAGTTTTTTTTGTTCCCAGCCATCTAAAAAAATTCATAAACGAACAAACATATATAAATTTCTCTGAACATCAAAATGTACTTACACATAATCATAAACAACTCTATACAAAATTTTAATTAAATGACTTAAGTAAAGGAAACATAATTTTTTTTTTGTATCTTATGGAAACTAGAACACGACAATTGTGAAATTTAAGAAAATACATAAAACATTTTTGATTTAAATTTTAGAATCATTTTTTCTCCCATTTACAAGAAGTTTGAAAACCTAAAACTCTAGAAGAAGAAGAAGATAAAATTTTGGAAATGTGAACATGAAAACATTGTCTAATATTTACTAATTATTTATTTACAATAATATTTTGTATTTATCTTTAAAATAATTAGTAGATGGATCATTTTGGGCCTTTTGTTTACGATTTCTACCACAACAATATATATATTATGTAACATTGTTTTATTATGTATAGTATATATATATATTAAAAGTTTAATATATTTATTTATAATATATGAATCGGAATAGATATTCTGCCTTTTTTTTAAACTAATATTTATGATTTGTTTCGTTTTAACGGATATCTTTGTTTTAACGAATATCATATTTTGCTATTTAGTTTGTTCCAAAATTGTACAAATATCTATAATTTCGAATCAAATTAAAATAAATATTAAATTAAAATGAATCGAATTTTATAGATATTTTGCTCAATGTTCAAAAGTCAAGATCATTTTATTGACTTTGGAACATATTCAATATAGTATAAAATATTAAAAAATTTAAGAAACAGAGTATCGAAATTGAAAATCAATGTGATATTTTAATCACAATTTTACATTAACTATTGATTTGTTTCAATTTAATTTTGACAATTCAGGTGTTAAGACAAACATAAAAGTTACATGTGATCATTGGAATTTTTTCAACATATTACTGGCTTCAGATTTTTATAATAAAAAAGAATTAACTACTTTTAAGTTTCAGGAATCATGATTTAGGATTTGGTATATGAGGTGTAAGTTTTAACTTTTAGACACCTGAAAGATTATTTCTTTGGGGTTTAGAATTACAAATTTTCAAAGGTTTTGGATTTACATGATTTTGTTAACGTCTTTGAAGAATATGGATTTTTTTTTCATTTTGACATTAATTGAGATTACATTCTTAATTTTCTGTGTTTTCTATTTTGGTAATATATATTCATATCAGTATTTAGAACACATATTTGGAAGCTATCTTTCATTTATCTTTTCTTAATCCAATCCATTGGTTCAATACAACAGCAACCCAACTCTATAAAGTACCTTCATTTCCACCCTAAAACCCAAATCTCATACAAAGCAGAAAAAAATGGAGGCTAAAACATATTATCTCCCGTTCCTCCTCATCATTTTCATCTTCTCTCAATTTTCGCCCTCAACTTCTAAAAGGAGCCTAAACAACCTTTCGTGATCTCATCGTCTGCACGTTTTTCGAGCCGTAATGCGGAGATGCTTATCAAATCATTCAATCTAATGCCTAATCATGACGTTAATGTTATACCAAAAGGTATCTCCGATGCTCCGAGACTATTTGAGAAACAAATTGATTTTCCGGCAACAATCGGTGCTCAAGACGCTTCAAGTGGTCCTTCCTTCCAAGAGTTTGGCCACTAAGCCGGTTATTACAGCCTACCTCATTCCAAATCAGCCAAGTAAGAACTCTAAACCGGTTCAAATTAGTCCACGTTAAATCACGGTTTGATCTAACCGAGTTCGGTTTAGTAGTTACACAAATTGTATTTTCTTTTGCCATCTTAAATTTTGTATATTTCTTTTGTTTTGTGGACATGAACGCTTTAAACAGATTAGGTTTTATTGTTGGCAAAAAAAAACAGATTAGGTTTTATTTGGTACTTCTTTGAGTCACGGAAGAACAATACCGATCCTATTGTGATCTGGTTATCTGGTGCACCGGGTTGCAGTAGCAGTCTGACTTTGTGTTATGGAAACGGTCCGTTCAATATCTCAAATGATCTTTCTTTCGCTTACTTGGAACGATTTGGGTTGGGACAAGGTATGTTTGGTTTCTTCTTTCTCAAGAAACAAATTTATTATCAACCAACCAATATTTTAAAGGTTGTGGTAATAGGTATTAAATCTAATCTACGTGGACCAACCAGTCGGGACAGGTTTCAGTTACACTTCGGACAGTAACGACCTTTACGATTTCTTATAGGTTCGTTTGTTGTTATTTTTGTAAAGGATGTTCCACTTTTTCTAGAAGGAATTTTGTTCTAACATATACTGACGAGAAATTTTCACTAATTGATAATTAGAGAACTAGATTAACATATTTTACAAATGCTAAGAGTCTATTTGTCATATCTTTTGAGATTATGAGTTAAGGCTTACACCTAGTTACATTTCAAAGAGTCATATAAATAATATTTTGCATCGAAAAAATAAAATTCTACTAACATATTTAGATAAAGGTTTCTCTACTCATTGCGAATTAGTTTTGATTTAGGAATCATAATCTAACAATTTTGACATTCCAAAATTTTCAGAAAAAAATTATTCTTTGAATTCTAGTGATTTGAGTTCTAGTTTTGAAATTTGGTAGGCCTTTTTCAAAGAGCATTCAAAAATTGCAAAAAACGATTTCTTTATAACCGGTGAATCATATGCTGGTGACTACATTCCGGCGTTAGCTTCACGAATCTACAATGGAAACAAAAATAATGAAGGAATTACAATCAACCTTAAGGTAAGTGATCTTTCATTTGTATTGTTTTGGTTGGAATTATATCATATATTTGGTTTAATCTCGGTTTAAATCAGGGTTTTGCGATTGGTAATGGTTTTAACCAATCCAGAGATTCAATATGGTGCATATGGAGATTATGCACTGGAAATGAAATTGATTTCAGAAACCGATCATGAGAGTCTCAAGCAAGATTATGCTGACTGTCAAAGTTTCATTAAAAATGCAGTAATTTCAATACCAAAAACAAAATCTCTTTCTATTAATCATACC
>JAKUCM010009470.1:0-25449 GCA_023374145.1 Lepidium sativum | reverse complement strand
TGATTTTAGAGATAATTTTGAAAAAATCACATAAATTAGGGGAAAGTTTCTAAAAATAAAAAACAATTAGAGAAAAGTAATAGTCTTCATCAAATCTATTTTCTCCTTTGGTAGAGAAAATCAAGACAGCTTTTCAACTTCTCTCTTCCTTCTCTTCTGGTGAACTGCGAAACCCTAAATTCTTTTTTGTTTAGGATAAGGAAAACCCTAAAATTGACGTTATCCCAGGATTTCATTAGCATATATGAATATGAATCCATTGGTATATCGATGCGTTTTTTAGGTTTTCTGGAGAATCGACATTGATCTTTGCGAGGAACGGAGGGGATTTTAAAAGTTTTGGTTTTTGATCTCTTTTAGTTGATGGCGAAAGGTACGGCCACTGGCGAATTTTTGGTTGTTTCCCAGGTTCGTACGGGGTGTAAAAGAGAGCTGCAATTCGTTTTGAAATCTCAGTCCGAGATCTGTGGAGGTGAGTCTTTAGGTCGGACTCGAGGGAGCAGAAAATTGAATGACAACTCGGGAAGTACGGAGGGTAAGAAATCGAGTCGTCGGTCTGGTTTGAAGGGTGGGATTAAGAAGGTGCGTCTTAGTAAAGATGAGGAGGAAAATGGAGTGGTTGTAATGTCTGACACTGTTGGTGTTGCTCTAGAAGAAGATGACGGTAAGAGTGCTGTTGTTGACATTCATGAAGGAAAGGGACTGTTTAGTGACTCCGCTTTGGTTGAATCTATGAGTGAAGATGAGAGACAAGCTGAGAAGGAAGATGCGGAAATCGAGAATGGGCATGATGTGGTGGTGATGAATGAGGTTTACTCGAGAGAGCAACTTGAGAAAGTTACAGAGGATGCAAAGGTGACCTCGATTGGGGGAGACAGTGTTATTGACAGAGAGATAGTTTTTGCACTTCCTGCGGGTCTTAATGTGTTGAAAGAAATGACTTCCAGATCTTTCCAGGTTAGGCTGGAAAGAGGTTTGATCAATGCTAAGCCCTGCAAAAGATTGACCCGGTCGATGTCAAAGGTTGAAGGTATAAAATCTGAAGCTAATGATGATCATCATCATCATGTGAAGCAAGGTAAATGTGTTGATGTTTCTAGTTCAGTGGCATGTCGGGAGGAAGATCTTGAGCAAAGTAGTGCGGATCCATGCCTTGGGCATCTAGAAGGATCGTCACAGATAAGTGGTCAGTCTCAACATGTTGATAAGGAGGTAGTGAATGATACAGTAGAGAATCCCTCGAGGAGGTTTACTAGGTCATTAGTCAAACAAGAAAGTGATTCAGACGATCGTATATTGGGAAATAGTTCCGAACCAGCAGACTTGGTCGAGGTAGATGTGCGTGCCAATGATGTCGATATGGATAATTTTCAAAGTCCTTCAGTTACATATCGCAACAAGCGTGGAAGGCCGAAGAAATTTTTAAGGAATTTCCCAGCAAAGCTGAAAGATATATTTGATTATGGAATACTTGAGGGACTAACTGTGTACTATCTTCGAGGGGCAAAGGTATATCATGGCTTCCAATTTTTTTTTCTATTTATGTAAACTAATCATATTTTGTATAGCTCATGTTTATGTCACCATTTCTCGTAGATGAGAGAAGCAGGGATAAGAGGGCTTAAAGGACTAATAAATGGATCAGGCATTTTATGCTTTTGTAGTGCCTGCAGAGGAATTCAAGTTAGTGATATCTACTCTTCTTATAGGTTTGATCCTGCCAAATGCTAGCATGTTGATGTAACTTTTTCGATTTTTATTTCACAGGTGGTGAGCCCTGGCGTGTACGAGTTGCATGCTTCTAGCACAAACAAGCGCCCACCTGAATATATCTTACTGGAGTCTGGATTCACACTTCGTGATGTCATGAATGCATGCAAGGAAACTCCCTTGGCTACACTAGAAGAAAAACTTCGTGTTGTAGTTGGACCAACTTTACAGAAATCTAGCCTGTGCTTGAATTGCCAAGGTTGCTGATTGGTTCATTAATTTGTTCAACATTATAAAGACTGTTTTCACTTGTTTCTTTTTATTTTTTCTTGTAAATAATCCAGACTGGTTACATCCAATTGATTGCAGGTCCAATGGTTGAACCTTGTGATACAAAATCTTTAATTTTGTGCAAATCGTGTTTGGAGGGTAAGGAGCCAGAACTCAATTCAAGTCCTTCTAAAACAGATGCCCTTGACGGGTATGGGTCATATTCTTTATTTGTCGCAACAATCTTTTCTTTGCAGTTGAATCTTGTGAAAGTTAGATAGAGTATACTATTATCTTGTTCTGCTAGTTTTTCAGACTGCGTGAAAGGTAAAATGGAAAAGATGCAGATTTTATTCCGGGAATTGATTTTATAATAACGTAATGTTGATTATATGCTGTGTATTCTTCTATTTTATGGTGGTTTATGTAGAATTCTGTAAGTACTAGTATGCATAAACTTTATTTTTGATTGTTGACCTTTGTTTTAAATGATTGATTCTAAATATGATGCCAATCTTGAACAGTTCGTCGAAGCCATGTGTGGCTTCAAAAACTATCCTTTGTACGAAAAAGTTCAGTCCTCGCCGAGTTAACAGGTGAGAACAATTAATTTGAAAGTAAGTATTGTTGTTATATGAGTAGTGAATGTACCTTGTGCGCTTTGTGTTATTCTCTGTTGATTATATTATATTTAACTCACAATCTGCCATTCATATGAGAATGTAATATTGAGGATTGTGCTATCTCTTTGGTTACTGGTAGCCTAAACAAGCTGAATAATATCAGGAATAAGATACATACCTTCCTTTTGGGCTGTCATATATATATATATATATATATGTATATATATATTGGAGTTATAGGCTAAGCCAAATTTATCTTGGGGTTCTACAGAACATCCGAGCCAGTTGTGGCTCTGAGTGAGTCAAAATCCAGCTCAAACAAAAGCAACAGCCAAGGGAGACTAACCCGAAAGTGAGTAGTGTATAACTGTGACAGCACCTACCAATGTATCTATGGTCTAGTGGTCGATTGACATAGTTTCCTGCCCTCTTTCATACTTACATTAGTACTCAGTTGATCTTTTGTCATTTTGAAAGGGATATTCGGCTGCACAAACTTGTTTTTGAGGATGATGTACTACCAGATGGGACTGAAGTGGGTTATTTTGTTGCGGGAAAGGTTAGATCTGGATGAAAATAGCTTTTTTCTACTCCTTTTCACAAAATTATGTTTTCTCCACTCCAACCATTGCGGTCATTGTGCAGAAACTGCTTGTCGGTTATAAGAAAGGATTTGGGATACATTGTTCTTGTTGCAACAGAGTGGTAAGCTCTTTTAACGTCATATTAGCTTTCCTGACATTAAATACAGAGCTCTGAATCAGCCTTTAACATGTTTATGGGACCAGGTCAGTCCTTCATCGTTTGAGGCCCATGCTGGCTGTGCTAGTCGTCGGAAGCCGTAAGTTTCTTGCATATCTCCATATCTATGCTCTTGAAGTAATCGTTCACAGAGAAACTGTTAAATCAACTAGTTCATCATCTGTTGATGATCAGGTTCCAGCACATTTATACAACCAATGGGGTTTCTCTTCATGAACTATCGGTAGCACTATCAATGGATCAGAGGTTCTCCATCCGTGAAAATGATGACCTTTGCAGTATTTGTAGGGATGGGGGTGAACTCTTGTGTTGTGATACCTGTCCAAGATCATATCATAAAGGTTTAGTATTTGCAATTTTTCATTTTTCTTTATTAGAATCCTCTATTGCTACTCTTACAAAGTTTTTGGAACGTCAACTTAATCTGTCTGTTTTGATTTGTTTAGTATGTGCTTCACTACCAAACCTTCCGACTGAGAGGTGGTCCTGCCAATATTGTGTGAATATGGTTGAGAGAGAGAAGTTCGTGGATAGCAATCCCAATGCCATTGCAGCTGGGAGAGTTCAAGGAGTTGATGCTATTGCTGAAATTACAAAAAGATGCATTCGAATTGTCAGCTCCTTCGGGAGTGAGCTCCCAAGTGTTTGCGTGTTATGCAGGTGAATATCAAGCTTGTATATAAAGTGGCTGTTTCTCTCCTAGCGAAACTATTTCCTTCTGAGCTTGACATGTACTTAATTTTATTTGTATTTGTAGAGGTCATAGTTTTTCCAGGTTGGGCTTTAATTCTCGCACTGTGATTATCTGTGATCAGGTATCTTGTTGGTCATTGCTTAATAGGGACCCATGCCTTCTAAATGTGCATCGGGTTTTCACCTCTTTTTTTATTTTGTTATTTTCTCTTCAGTGTGAAAAGGAATTCCATATTGGCTGTTTGAAAGAACATAACATTGCTGATCTTAAGGTGATCGACCTTATTGGCTCTTTTTCTCTCTGTTTATTTTCTCTTGGGTGAAAACTCAGTATCGACTTCCATCATTGTTGTTTATGTCTTATCAGGAGCTACCTGAAGAAAAATGGTTCTGCTCACAAGACTGTAAAAAGATCAACACTTCATTGGACAATTTAATAGTTCACGGAGAAGAAAAGCTTAGTAACAACATTCTGAATTTCATAAGGGAGAAGCAAATACGTAATGAAGAAAGCTGTCCAGATAACAACACCACTCCTGACGTAAGATGGAGGGTCCTAAGTGGGAAGTTGACTTCTTCGGATGATACAAAGATGTTGCTTGCAAAAGCAGTTTCTATTCTTCATGTAATTTAAGACCACAGTTCTTACTTATGTCCTTTTTGCTGTTCGTGCCTTGTATTCTTAATTAAGGTTTAACTCTGTTTGCCCCTTGTAAATATGGTGACTTATAGGAAAGGTTTGATCCTATCAGTGAATCTGGAACCAGGGGAGATCTCATACCTGCCATGGTGTATGGGTAAGCAAATATTGTATTTTGAATCAGTCAAGTGGATTATTTTTTGTGTCTATGGAACTTATTTAGCTGGTGAACATCTTTGTGTGTGCAACAGAAGGAAAGTAAAGGACCAAGATTTCAGTGGCATGTACTGCACCATCTTGGTTGTGGAGTAAGATTTTTCTTGTTTCCACTCTATTATTTGTGATGCCTGTTTCGTCTTTTTTACATGCTTTTATGTCTTGTTTGTGCAGTGAAGTGATTGTTTCAGTGGGAATCTTTAGGATTTTTGGGACAGAACTTGCAGAACTCCCTCTGGTTGCTACCAGCAAAGATTGTCAAGGGCAGGTTAGTTTTTATATCGAATCTTACATTTATGTTTTCTTTGCAACATATTCCAACCCGATCTTACTATCAATCCCATCCCACAGCTAATTTTGCAAATACATGGATGCACACATGTTTATTTCGAGTAGTTTGAGTTCTGGAGTGTGCCATATTTTACCAGACATCCCACTTATTATAATGTAGTTATTATGAGAGATGAAATGCTTGTAGTTGCTCTTTGAGAGATCGACAATCTATTTTCTTTGATTCTGTTGTAGGGTTACTTCCAGTGCCTGTTTGCTTGCATTCAGAGACTACTCGGGTTCCTAAACGTGAAACATCTGGTGCTACCAGCAGCAGATGAAGCCAAATCCATATGGACAGATAAATTTGGTTTCACCAAGATGTCTGAAGAGGAGGTAGGTTATCTATAGAAGCTAAGCTACCCAATAAAAACTTACAATTCCCAATGAATCCTTTCGCTGATACACACACACACACTGTCTCTGGGTCTTGTCAGGTTAGAGAATACAGAAAAGACTACTCGGTGATGATCTTTCATGGAACATCAATGTTGAAAAAGAGTGTACCTACACCGAAAGGCGGGAGTAAAACCGAGATTAACATGGAGGAGTAAGCTCGAGGTTATCTTGTTTTCTTTTTGGTTTTGGAAATCGGTGAAAATATTGGGATTCTCCTTTATTCTTGTCTTAAATCTAATTCAGGTAGTAGCCATTTTCATGTACAGGTTTAATTTTCCCTTAATGTGTTCTTTCTTTAACAGTTGAAAAGATACACAAAAGGGTAGGAGAATTTGGTTTTGGTAGAGGAGTTAAGAGAGAGGAAAGTATATTAGTCTAAATATTGGGCATTCTTTTGGGGATTTAGGTATGTTTATATGAAGCTAACTTTTTGTATCAATTGCCCAAGAAGAAAATTGATTTGATGTTATCCCAAGAAAAGAAACAAAAAATGATTTAATCATATACCCCTTTCTGATGTCACTAAAAGCCATTGCGATCAGATGGTAACGCATATTGGTAAATGTCTTGGACATTACATTGAGACTGATTTCGAGAGCGAAGGACCTGTTTTGGCTGAATTTGTCCGTGTTCGTGGCATACCGCCGATGCCTTGCGCTTCCAACGTGTTTTCAAATCTGGCACTGAACAATTCAGTTTCATATTCACAGCCTTGGGTGTAAGTCGTCGGGAAATTTCTAAGTGGAAATAGACGTTAACAACCAATTCTGCAACTAAGATCCGTTATATAATTCAGGCAATTGATTAGACACGTACAGATCCCTCGATCTCTGTTGATCATATACAACAACTTGGAATTTGTACACAAGCTTATATGGATGAAGAATCCTATTGATACAATAGTTCTCTCTCTTTTCCTCCAATACTAAATGCTATCACGTTTTGGCAAAAAGTCGAGTATCACACTATTATATCCACCGGATTAAAGATGCTGTTGGCAATGACTTATATGGAGCAAAACGTATCTCAACTGAACGAGATTCGCCGAGCTGTCTTCGATATTGGTGCCACAAAAACCCCAGGGCCTAATGGTTTTACACAGGTCCATCAATATTTTGCTATGTTCTTAGATCATCTCCAACAATAAGAACTCAATATTTTGCTATGTCCTTAGATCATCTACAACAATAAGAACTCCAAGTGGAATTTTTATTTTATTTTTAATATAAATAATATGTTAAGAACTTTTGTATGAGATTTAATTTTTTAGAGTTCCAATAGTAGAACCTCATTTAGGGTTCTTAATTCTTTTTCCAAAAAATGTAACTTTTAAATTTATAAACATTAAGAGATCCATTCCAAACATTCATATAACAATGAGCCAAAGATTGGACCTCTTTGGAATAGCTGTAGTCTCGGCTTCCTTTTTATCATTGACTTGCTTCATGCTCAAGTGGGTTACTTCCTCTGAAGTTGAAACTTCCAAGTGCATCCAAAGGTCTCTTGGGGCTGGTTTCATCAGCTGAGGTTGGTAATTGTTCAAGTGCTCTCGAACTCAACATCTCTAGGTCCTCAAGAAACTATGAGTTCTCATTGATCTCTACAGTTTTTTCCCTCTGCAAGGAAGTCAGAGATGTATTGTAAGAAATGAAATCTCCATCACGCAAATCCAAGAAACAAAAAACAAGTGCAACTTCTAAAATCGTTAGAGAAAGTGCTCCATATTGTTTCTCTTTATTGAGTGTTTCTAGAGCTTGTGATTATGTCATGTAATCATGTGTTTGCTAATTACCTTCAATAAAGCTTGATGAGAAGCTTCTCTTTCAAGTTTTCTCTTCCGCTTAGCCTCCGCAGCAGCTTCTGCAGTGGCCTCTGCTTCAGCTCGGCGACGAGCATCTTCGGCAGCCTTTGCTTCAGCTTGTAGCTGCGCTATCTCTGGCATTAACAAGAGATGGTTTTCAATTTAAAGAGCATAAAAATAAAATAAAACTGTTCTTGTAAGAAACTTATAATTTAAGACTCTAGGAATGACCGATAAAGACATAGAAGAAAACCGGGTACAAAGCCGCCGAAACTCCTCCTGGTATGGTAAAGTTGCCGGCCACTCCTCGGGATACTAGAAGATGAAATAGACCGTCTCAAAGTCTGTCGAGAGCTCTACCTCCTGGATTTGGATTTCCGCTAGCACTCCCATAGCCCAAATCACTGCCTCGACTTCTGCATGGCGAGCAGATAAGCATCGACGAACCCACGCTGATCCCGAAAAGATTCCCTCCACCGAATCTGGAAAGCAAATCCAACCGAACCCTGTGTAGAGTCCAGTTTCTTTCCAGGACGCGTCTACGTAACATTTGTAGCCCGTGAAACTGTGATTGGCTGTGGTAGAAAAAAACCGTGCCGATTTAAATGAAGCTTGGTGAGGTAAACTTAGTCCTCGCGAAACCTGACAGAGTTTGCCAAATAAAATGTTTTATTTTCGGAGGATAACTTAGTTTCCAACAACCCTGATATAACATAGCCAAAGAAGGACCACTTTGTTGTTGGTCGTCCTCTGTTCTTTCAGTCACAAGGTGATATCCTGATTTAACAGTATAACGGCCTGTTGGCGTATAATGCCAACCCCACTAATCATGGCGTCGTCTTAGCGGAACGCGAATTCCCAAGATTAGACGGACATCACGAGGATCAAAATACTGATGGACTAATATTTCATTCCACTGACCAGTTTGACTATCGATAAATTGATCGACCGTCAAATCTGAAAATAAATGCAGATCCGACCGTATTGCCGACCTGGGAACAATATCTGGAACCCATGGATCCGTACAAATTTTAATCGCCCTACCATCCCCTATTTTCCTAATCAGGCCTTTCGAGGCTAAAGGATGGGCATACATAATTCTCTGCCACCCATATGACGATAGTGCCATTAAAGGCGTTTCCATAAGACAAGTATCTTTATAATATTTCTCTTTTAGGACTCTAGCTAAGAGTGAGGCCGGGAAGAGCGGAATTAAAATCCTCTAAGATCTGAAATCCCAATCCCCCTTTGGATTTGGAGGTACATAAATCGATCCATTTTTTCCAATGTATACCCCTAGTAGATACCGAATTGGCCCACCAGAGATTGGCTATGGCGGACTCGATAGTATGAAGAACAGTCTTCGGTATTCTATAACAACTCATGACATAAGTCGGTAAAGCTGTAAGAATAGACTTGATCAAAATCTCTTTCCTAGCTTTCGACAAAAATCTGTTAGATCACGTATTAATTCGCGCATGTAACTTATCAGCAACGAATGCAAACACTTTCACTTTAGAACCACCTAAATTCTCTGGTAGTCCTAAGTACGTTCCTAAACCACCTACATTGTGAATACTTAAAATTTTCTGAACCTCGCTCTTTATCCCTACCTCAACCTTCTTACCAAAATTGGATGGATGACTTATCAAAATTAATATTCTATCGAGACAAGGATTCATAGTCGCCAAAATTTGAAGAATATATGCTGCCTCTGCTTTATTAGCTTGGCAGAAAAAGACTGTATCATCAGCAAACAGGAGATGGGAAATTGTCGGACTATCTTTGGAAATTTTGATACCAGTAATAAAACCCTCCTGCACTGCCTTTCTTAGTTTCCCTATAAGCACCTCAGTACAAAGGATAAACAGATATGGCGATAATGGGTCTCCTTGCCGTAGCCCTTGCTTCAGAACAATTTGTCCATGTGGGTTTCAATTGATTATGACTGAATATTCAACACTCGTAATACACCACATAATACATTTGATCCATTGATCACAAAATCCTAATTTCTCCATTAGCGTGGCTAAAAAATTCCACTCCACTCTATCATAAGCCTTACTCATATCGGTTTTTATGGCCATAAACTTCCCACTAACAGAACTATTCGTTCGTAACGCGTGAACCATTTCTTGAACTATCAGAATATTATCAAAAATCAACCGTCGTGCCACAAAAGTCGAATGTGTCTCCGACACCAGCTTCGGCAGAACACGTTTTAACCGCAAACATAAATTTTTTGCAATTAATTTGTACCCTATATTGCACAAACTGGTTAGCCGAAATTCCGCCATTTTAGTTTGTCGAGATACCTTAGGAATCAGACAAATATTCGTCTTATTCAGCCTTCTATCAAAAACCCCGGAGGTTAGGAAATTATCTATTAGAGATATGAGGTCGTCTTTCACTAACTCTCAGGTGTGCTAGAAAAACAGAGCAGTCATTCCATCGGGACCCGGAGTTTTATCTGGGTCCATTTGGAAAAGAGCTATCTGTACCTCCTCTGCATTCGTGGGGCGCATAAGGAATTGGTTATCTAATTGTGTAACCTTCCTCTCCACATTGTCGATTACAACTGGTCCCACACCATTACTAGAAAATAAATCCGAGAAATATGCAGACACTTCAGTCAATACCTCTGACTCTTTCTGAATCCACTGACCTTGATTATTCAGCAACCCAGATATCCTATTACACGCTCGCCACTGTCGCACAATTGTATGAAAGAATTTAGTGTTCTCATCGCCTTCTTTCAACCATTTATTTCTACTCTTCTGTTTCCAGTAGATCTCCTCCTCAATATAAGCTTGTCTAAGCTTTGAATTAGCTTCCTTCAAGGCAATAACATCTATAGTTGTACTAGAATTATATGCTTCTACAACCCTTTTCCCATCAACTATTTCTTGTCGTCCCGATTTAATATTCTGACACCGCCAGTGGGAAATCTCCCGGCGGCACATCCTAATTTTCTCTACCAAAGATGTACTCGACCCCTATCTAGTACTACTTCTATTCCAACTACGTTCGACTATATCTTGAAATCCGGATTTTCCTAACCAATGCTAGTCAAAGCAAAAACGTTTTGGTATGACCGAATATGACTGATCTTCGAACCTTACTAGGATCGGCCGGTGGTCCGACCCTATCATATCCAAATAATGTATTTCTGATTTTTGAAATAACTCATACCAATCCCCATTACCATAAGCTTTATCTAAAACACAGCGCACAATCCAATTACTCTGAATGCCTCTCCATGACCATGAGTTTCCAAGTTTAGGAAACTCCAAAAAACCACAATCTCTCAACATTTGATTGAACGGTATAAAAGAATATACATTCCTTAAAACACCGCCTTGTTTTTCATGGTTTCCTGTAATTTCATTAAAATCTCCACTAATTATCCAAGGTCCTACACGATTAAGACCCAATCTTGTTAGCTTTTCCTAAACATAAGCTCTTCTTGATTGGACGGGTTCGCCATAGAAGAAAGTTATATGTGATCTAACACCCATAAGGTCTAAAGATATGTCTATCATATTTTTATCTTTAGAATTAAGCAACACATTATGATTCTCTTGGTGAAAAAGAGCTAGACCACCAGTGGACCTTATCGGGTCAACTGTTATCAAATTACTAAAGCCCAAATGCCTTTGTAAATTCATTTAAAGAAACAATTTATTTTTGGTTTCTGATAAAAAGAGAAAATCAGGTTTATTTTGTTTCCAATTATCTTTAGGATAGCTTATTGTAATCTTATTACCTAAGTCTTGACAATTTCAACACAATAAATTTAACTTCATAAATTAAATTTCATGGAGCATTTGTCTTGCTCCTTTGATTTTCCCTCCTTAAATTTGATGATTTTAGGAGTCTTCCTAGGTGACATTGTACCCATAAGAGCCAATTTTCTGGTGCTTACACCCCGTAGAGTCGTAGTGATCTTGGAGCCTTGTTTAGCCGAACCTAAAGGTGGCTTCAAAAATTTCACATCTTTGCTCTTTTGTAACTTAGCATGGACTGCGTCATTTATTTGAGCTTCCTCAGCCTATAGTATATCTCTTTCGCTGTATGTTGCAGCCTCTCGTGCAAGATCATCCCGAACCTCATCGGTTAATAGATCATCTTCATCTTCAATCAGTAAATCATCGAAGGCACCCTCCTCCAAGTCTCCCTGCGGCTTCACATGTGATCCATGTTTTACCGAGACCTCCAACTTAGCTGAGCTAGCTTCCTGCATAGCCGCAGCTTTGAATAAATTCTCAGGTTTGTCCGTCTCCTCCAACTCTGGCAATACACCTTCAGAAGCCTCTTGAAATAGAGGTTGACGAACCTTCTTTGTGGAAATAGGTTATGTCACCATTTTTATCCCATCAACTTCAAACAACCAACATACCCAAAAATATATAACAAAACCACAGTACTCGATAACCATACCGTCTCAGGTAAGACAAATGGCGGCTGAGTTAAAGCAGGTCCTCTGCCTCGCATTTTCTTCTCAGCTTTTACCCTACCGACTTTGGTCATTGCTTTTAAATTCAATTGTTTATTACCACCTATGACCATGCCTTTATAAGACCTATTACGCTCCACCACTCCCATCATCCTATTAACATCAATGTCCGACTTTCGACTCTCGGGTTTGTTTTTATAACAAACTGAGACATCGTGTGTCATCCTAAAGCAGAGACTACAATACCCTTCCAATCTCCTATACTCAAACATCACTTTAGATTCACGTCCCTCTTCAAATTCTAAAATTTATGAGAAAATCAAAGGCCTAGAACAGGGTATCTCAATAAGAACCTGTCCTTTCGGGACATCAATACTTATCACTTTCCCCAAAGAACTAGCTACCAATCGATACACCTCCTCAACTCTATATTCAAAGGGAATTCATGTGATCCTAATCCGTAATCTAATAAAATTAGGATGGTTCGCATCAGCCATGGCTTTCCAAGAGGCATAAGAGACCATCCACTCATCAAAGTTGATCGAACCATTATCTAAAATTCTCCCCAAGTCAGATTCGGTTTGAAATTTAAACTGGAAACGACCGTTCCCTAGGTTAAGACCTTGCACCCTCCCCATTAAGTTCCAAAATGGTGGCATCCTAAATAGGAAGGTATCCACATTCTGCAACATGGGGTTTAAACAACGCCCCATCAAGACTTTAGAACTCCTAGCTAACAATGCAGAGTTTTTAATTTTTGGTATCTTAATCTTCAAAACTCGCGGAGGAGATTTTGAAACCATACTATTTTTGCTTATCCCTACTTGAGACATATCGAACTGTAGTAAAGAAAACCACATCAATGAAACTCTCGTAAAAAAAAGAAGCTGAAAAAAGCGTATTGACCAAAATTACTTAACGATTCATTAAATAGACCATTCTAGTGCAACCTAATCGCAAACCTCTCCTAATATTTAGGCTTATCTTCCTACTAATTTTTAGGTATGATAACTGATTTAATAAAATCGTATCCTTATGTTTGACAAAATTTAAACATACCCAAAATTTTATAACCAATTCAAAGTATATCCAAGACTTTATTGGGGAAATTATTTCCCTAATTAATCTCATAATTTTCTCATCATCATCTAGAAACCAAATTAGAGTTTGAATTGCAAGACAATTTAAAAATATCCATCGTTGCACCCAAGCTAGCACATGGGAGCAGATTACACAGCAAGCACACCAGAGATAAGGACATACCTTTGAGCCGCAGCGCCAATTGCTCAACCCAATCGATATGTCATGCACCGTATTACCAATGATGACGCACCAACAGCCCTTTACCATCTTCCTACAAAAACCATTTGAATAAGGATCCATCAAACCTTCTAGAACCAATATCCACAGGCTCCCTATTCGAACCAAAGTTCCATTTTGTATGTAGGTAATACAAAATATTTGCAACCTAACATAAAACATATTAGAATCTATAGATCGATAACCAATCTCATTTTCTTCCCACGCCTCCGGAGATGACAACCCTAACCCCAAGCTTATCACTCTTCTATTAGGGAAAACCTCCTGTGTCATATAGGGTCCAATACTAACGACTGAGCCTACCAGAGTGTACAAACGCAAAACATTTTGCCTATTCCAGAAATTACCAACCCTAAGGAAGTCAGCACTTTGAGCTCAACTTTCCTCTTCCAAATTTTCTCCATCACCTCCTACCACCCAAATTGGACATATTCTAAGCAACCCTTCAACAATGATATACTCACGAATCCTTGTAAGCCAAAATCCTCTAAATGTAATATTATCAGCAAGAAATTGGCCGATCCAAAGCCATTCATCGGAGATCCAAATGGGATCAGCGCCGAAAAATATCAACCAATCACCAACACCAAGATTACCATAAGCCCAAAAGAAATCAAGATCTAGAGAGAACATTTCACCATACCTCCCCCTCCATAAGGGATCGTCGGAGACCTCTCAGTAAATGATCGACACAAGACAAAAGCTTCTGAAAGAGCTCCCAGAGGCGAAATTCTTACCGCAATCGGATCTGTGAATGCCAAAAAATACACCCAGACCCACCAGATCAACCGCTTCCAGAAAGTAAAACCTCTGATCTACTCGTCATCAGAAACTTCCTATCATCCTTCAGCTGCCGTTGCAAAGAGAGCCGCTGGATCGCACCCGCAGATTTGTCGTGATCGCCGAAACCTCTCCAAAATCGCCGCATGTTCGCCTTCAGAGAGATTGTTTTAAATAAAATAGAATTATTCTAGCAAAATAAGATAATAACGGACCAAAAGGTTTGATTAAATGAACACCTTGAAACATTGTTTATTATGAGACAGGGAATATTTGTTTCGTTGATAAATTGGATTTTGTTGTTCCGTTAAAACCGTGATAAGAGATCATTTTAATCATGTGACAAATAAACATGAATCCATTTTGTGACATGAAGCTCACCGACTGTAAATGGTCTATATTTAGTATAACAGAATCTAAAGAGGATAGAAAGGATCGGAAGCAAGAGATCAATTCGTCATCTTTAGATGAATGGATCAATCATGTTCTCGAAGCGATTTTTATCTCCTTCAATCATCTCTGTAGATTTAAAGAGATTTAATCCTCAATCTTAGGATGCAACAAGGTTGAGATACAGAGTAAAGGCTGATGGCGTTTCATCCATGAATCATGCATCTGAGTGGGTGAATAATGTTCTCAAGTCCAGAAGATTATCTTCGACTCTGTTCTTCTCTTTCTCTTCTTTTTTTCTAAGCTCTGTTTTGATTACTTTCTTTTGATTCACTAACTTGAGGTCTAACACTGGTAAGTGGAACCATACTAATTTATGCCTTATACCGAAAACAAGCTCCCCAGAAACTATGCCTTATCTTTTTATTCTTTGTTCCGATGTCCTGAGTTCAATGGTTTCTAATATTGAAGCTTCTAAGGCTATTACCGGTATACAGATCAGTCGTGGTGGTCCTCGCATCTCCCATTTATTCTTTGCAGACGATTCATTGTTCTTCCATCGTGCTGATAAACATAACAACAACAATTTGCAACACATTTTTTGTTGGAATTAATTTATTCCATAAACCAAAACATGTCAGTTCCTGATTGATATAAACGTAAGCGGAAGCGTACCTTTTGGATCCATAGCTTATGATCTGAACTTTTGGGAATATGGCTCTTCCACAACGAACCCTGAATAGCATCTGTTGATGGGATGCAGAAAGTTTCTGAATTTCTGATTAGGGTTGTTATGGGGACCATAACCTTTCTATTTATATATAGAAATAATTTCTAATTCGGCCCTTTATCAAATTAGAAATTACATAATGTATCCACAATTAATTTTTCATAACACTTATGCCCCAGTCAATTACTTTATACCAAAGTGACCACATAAGTTTTGACTTCTTAGATAATGACTCTAACACATTAATTAATACACATGTGACCCTCAAATAATTCTTACAATCTCCCACTGGGTCACATATGTATTCTGAAAATGTGATAGACTTTATGAGCTCAAAATTGTCATTATATAGCAGGGAATAAACAATCTCGTCCATTGACTATAAGAACATAGGATCATAGCGGTCTTCATTATAATAAAAAATAACTAAACCTTCCATTGTCACTAAAATCAATATAGCCAAATGACATAGATCAATTATGAAAAAGTGGCATGAAAATCACATGAAAGGTGATCAGTACATGTCGATTTTATTGAGATCCTTAAACTTTATTGTACAAAGAGTGTAAACTGAAAAACTTTATTTCTGATCAGAAAATGTGCATAAACACAACCAAAACATAGAACCTAAAACCAAATGAAAAACTCCCACTAAATCAAATGATCCTCTAACGCTGAAACACCCATTCGAGTAGTGTGCTCATGAAAGAACTTTGGTGGAATACCTTTTGTAAGAGGATCTGCTATCATGGAGTTTGTCCCTAGGTGTTCTATGGAAATCTCTCCACTTTGTACCCTCTCCTGGACAACGAGAAACTTAATCTCGATAAACTTGGACTTTGTTGCGCTCCTATTTTTGTTTGAGTACAAAACCGCTGATTTATTGTCACAATATAGCTTAAGTGTTCTTTCAATTCCTTCAAGAATTCGCAGCCTAGTGACAAAATTCCTCAGCCAAAGTCCCTTATTGGATGCCTCAAATATTGCTACAAATTCTGCAGCCATTGTGGAATAAGCTACGAGCGATTGTTTCGCAATACGCCAAGCAATAGCTCCACCAGCCAACTGAAAAACATAGCCTGAAGTGGACTTTCTACTATCTTGACATCCAGCAAAATCGGAATCAGAATACCCAATGATCTCCAAATTATATGATCTCAGATATGTGAGCATGTAGTCCTTTGTTCTCTGCAGGTACCTCATGACCCTTTTGGCTGCTCTCCAATGGTCCAAACCTGGTTTACTTAAGTATCTGCCCCAAACTCCAACAATGTACGCTAAATTCGGACGCGTACAAACTTGAGCATACATTAAACTCCCTACAACCGACGCATAAGGAATCTTTTGCATCTCCTGAATTTCCAGTTTTCCTTTAGGGCACTGATTGAGACAAAATTTGTCTCCTTTAGCAACAGGGGTATCACCTGGTTTGCAATTCTGCATGCCAAATCTCTTTAGTACTTTATCGATATAGGCCTTTTGTGACAATCCAAGAATTCCTCGAGTTCGATCTCGGTGCAAAGTGATTCCTAATACAAAAGATGCTTCACCAAGATCTTTCATCTCAAATTTTTCCTTAAGAAATTTTTTGGTTTCATGCAACATGCTTATATCGTTAGTGGCTAGTAGTATGTCATCAACATACAATACTAGGAAAATGCACTTACTCCCACTGAACTTTTGATACACACAATATTCAACCAAATTCACCTCAAAACCAAAGGAGGTGATTACCTCATGAAACTTGTGGTACCATTGACGAGAAGCTTGTTTTAGCCCATAGATGGATTTATTTAACTTGCATACCATCTTCTTTGAATCACCTAATACAAAGTCTTCTGGTTGCTCCATATAAATTGTCTCATCAATGTTTCCATTGAGAAACGCTGTCTTGACATCCATCTGATGAAGCTCTAAATCATAATGTGCAACAAGGGCCATGATTGTCCTAAAAGAATCCTTTGATGAAACTGGAGAAAAGGTTTCTTTATAGTCAATCCCTTCTTTCTGAGTATAGCCTTTAGCTACTAGACGAGCCTTATACCTCTCCACATTACCATTTGAGTCCATTTTGGTTTTAAATATCCATTTGCAACCAATGGTTTTCTTTCCTTCTGGTAATTGGACAACGTCCCAAACTTTATTGTCTAGCATTGACTGATACTCTTCCTTAGAAGCTTTGACCCACTTATCTGAACTGGAACTACCCATTGCCTCACAGAAGTTGATAGGATCATCTTCCAAATGGGTTTGATTTTCCTCTTGTTCCATAAGAAATACTATATAATCATCTGGAATAGCACTTCTTCTTTCTCTAGTGGATCGCCGCAAAGGCACTTGTTCCTGATGCACTAGTTCTTGAGGATTTTGAATTTGACTTCCATTGTCATCTTGATTTGGAGGAAGAGCTTCAATGTCAATTTGAGGTTCCAAATTTGCTTGATCAAAAGCAACTATATGAATCGGTTTAGGAACTGAATCCGATTCTTCCTCAAAGATGACATTTCTAACTTCATTTCTACCCCCCAAATTCAATATCCTCAAGGAATGTAGCTTCTCCCGTCTCAAAAATTTTCTTTTGTGTGGGATCATAAAATTTGTAACCCCGAGATCGCTCATAATAACCAATAAAGTAACTGCTCACAGTTCTGGAATCCAGTTTTTTCTCATATGGCCTATAAGGCCTAGCCTCAGTTGGACATCCCCAAATGTGAAATGCTTCAAACTAGGTTTTCTGCCAGTCCAAAGCTCATAAGGTGTTTTCGCAGTTGCCTTAGTTGGTACTCAATTAAGAATGTAAGCCGCAGTCTTTAGTGCCTCTCCCCAGAGTGATTCAGGTAAGGTGGAATGACTGATCATACTCCTTACCATGTCCTTAAGAGTTCGGTTGCGTCTTTCTAATACACCATTCATACTGGGAGACTCAGGCATGGTATATTGTGGGACAATTCCGCACTCCTCTAAGTATCTGGCAAACGGTCATGAACGTTGTTCACCTGAACCGTCATACCGACCGTAGTATTCACCTCCACGATCAGATCTGACAGACTTTGTCCTTCTCTCAAGTTGGTTCTCAACTTCAGCCTTAAACTCCTTGAACACGTCCAAAGACTCTGATTTCTCATGAATAAGAAATAAGTATGCATATCGAGAGTAATCATCTATGAAAGATATAAAGTATTGTTCTGTTCCAAGACGCCGTAGGGAAAGGTCCACAAATATATGTATGTATCAACTCAAGGACTTCTTGACCTCTATATGCAGTCAATCTCTTATGTTTAGTCTGTTTTCCTTTAATGCAGTCCACACATACATCACAGTTTGTGAAGTCAACAGAACTCAATATACCATCTGACACAAGTCGCTCAATTCTATTTCTGGAAATGTGCCCTAAACGTTTGTGCCACAGAGTTCCTGAACTTGTATTTTTGAATTTTCGTTTAGTACCCCTTGATTCAACACTTAAGCTTTCATCATGAGAAACTACGGTGTCAAGCATATAAAGATTGTGATTATCCATAAGTGTACTAGTTCCAATTAAAACTGAATTTAAAGACAAAGTAGCTTTTCCATGCTCAATTAGACAAGACTAACCAGATTTGTCTAAATAAGGAACATAAACCAAATTTCGTCTAAATGACGGTGCAACAAAAGTGTCTTTCAAATCCGAAAAACAACCAGTACTAAAAAAACAATCTAAAATGTGTTATTGCCTCCACATCCACCGGAAATCCATTAGCCACATGAATGCATCTTTCAGCATCAGTTGGTTTTCGGTAGCTCAGGCAACCCTGCAATGAAACACTGATGTTAGTAGTTGCATCTGAATCTAACCACCAAGTGTTTATGGGTACTTCAACTAAGTTCACTTCAGAACAGACCATCGCAAGGAAACTACCTTTCTTTACACGCCATGTGTGGTACTTTTGGCAGTCCTTCTTCATATGTCCAACTTTCCTACAAAAGAAGCAGGTATCTTCAACCGTAGTCTGCTTCCTTTGAGTTGGACCTTTAGCAGCCTCATTCTTAACAACCTCAATTTTTCTTCTTTTGCCCTGACCCTTAGAGGAGTTAACCATATGAACACTTTCAGACCTTTCTTGTTTCACCATATCCTCCTCTTGCACACAATATGAAATGAGCTCATTAAGAGACCATTTCTCCTTATGTGTGTTATAACTGGATTTCAATTGATTGAATTGAGGAGGAAGGGAGTTCAAGACAAAAAAATATGAGCACTTCTTCCGGAAGTTCAGTCTTAAGAGTCTTGAGTTTTGAAAAAATGTTGGACATTTCCAAAATGTACTCCCTTATGTTTCCTTTGCCGTGATACCTCATGGTACTAAAGCGATACAGAAGCGTACTTATTTCTGCTTTATTGCTACTTGCAAATCGCAAGTCCATCTCAACAAGGAACTGTTTGAGATCATTGATCTCCTCATCACCTCTAAAGGTTTCTGGAGTGGTGTCCAAAAAGATCATTAAACCAATGCGATTAGAACGTTC
Source organism: Lepidium sativum (assembly GCA_023374145.1). Lineage (NCBI taxonomy): Eukaryota > Viridiplantae > Streptophyta > Magnoliopsida > Brassicales > Brassicaceae > Lepidium > Lepidium sativum. The sequence goes on along the minus strand of JAKUCM010009470.1, from coordinate 5,823 downwards.
CCACTTCTCATAAACCGCCTTATACTCAACAGTGTTGGTACCTGTAGGAGAAGTAGGTTGTTCCATCCTTAGTGCAAGGTCAAGATCCATACACCAAAGCACAATCTTAACTTTACTTTTCCATTCCTTGTAGTTGGAACCACTAAGTGTTGGAATCGAACCTAAGTTTGTAGATACTGAAAGAGAACAATCTATTATTAGTTACTCACAATTAAACTGAAATAAACCAATAATAAAGAATAAACTATTATACAATCCATCACAAGATACCAAGTGCTACATTAATATCAAGTCTTTGAACAGTAATATTAACTGCTAGCGATACTCTTGTTGTAATAATCAAACATTGACAATAATGCATGGTAAATGATAAACCTTTCTTTGGACCAATTTATCATTCACATGTTTATTACTAATAATTGTCACATGTTTATCATCGCAGGTATGTATATAATCCGGCCAAAATACAAACCTACCTTTGGGTCGATTTAATATTCGCATGAATATATATACATTTAACATTTAATATTATTCATGAAAAAATATCTACAAGAGAGGTTACTTTGACAACATCTTGCATTAATTAATCCACTTCAAATAATAAACTTGCATAATCAATTTTATATATTGATTTATAAACTATATTTTTTATTCTTGCACAGCCATATATTAAAACATTTCTGGAAATATTCTGCAAGAATTTATCTGTAGCCTAATGGTTGAAGAATGGAAAGAATAATGCAGACCGAGTCAAAGAACTCGGGTTCGAGTCCCTGTGAAAACAACTTTAAATCGCAGATCAGCCTGCATGGGCCCGTGGCCCAATCTTTTATTTTTTTAATTAGTTGGGCCTAAGCCCAAAAAAAACAATAATAATATGCCCAATCCGAACGAGTTTGAAGAATCTTCTTCAACCTCTTATGAAACCTAGGTTTATTTCAATCAAAAGAAACACAGCCGCTGAGGCTAATGAACAGATCAAAAAATTTTGAAAAAAATTTCCAGAATTTCGAAAAAATAATTTTAACCACAGATCCGAGAATTCAGATTTATATTTAAACATGAATGAAAAATCAGATTCAACAATCTGAATTTTTTATTTTTTTTACCCAATAATAAATCCGAATTTATTAATAAATATAGCCTTATTATCATAAACCTTTTGAAAAAATTCAGATTCAACAATCTAAATTTTCAGTAAATAAATAAATCTGAATTTCATGATAATAAACTTGATTATCAAACAGAAACTTAACATGGTGCTCTGATACCAATTGTTGGAATTAATTTATTTCATAAACCAAAACATGCTAGTTCCTGATTAATATAAACGTAAGCGGAAGCGTACCTTTTGGATCCATAGCTTATGATCTGAACTTTTGGGAATATGGCTCTTCCACGACGAACCCTGAATAGCCTGAGGCCTCTGTTGATGGGATGCAGAGAGTTTCTGAATTTCTGATTAGGGTTGTTATGGGGACCATAACCTTTCTATTTATATATAGAATAGTTTCTAATTCGGCTCTTCATCAAATTAGAAATTACATAATGTATCCACAATTAATTTTTCATAACACTTATGCCCCAATCAATTACTTTATACCAAAGTGACCACATAAGTTTTGACTTCTTAGATAATGACTCTAACACATTAATTAATACACCTGTGACCCTCAAATAATTCTTACATTTTTAATATTTATAAGGCTGATCGGGCCAGAAGATCTACCTCGTAAAATCTTCTATTACTTCTGGTCAACACGTCTTTCATTCAAACAAAGAACGGATCATGCATTCTCTTGATGTACACATTATGGGCGGCAAGAGGTAAGTATTTGGGTCTCCCGGAACAATTTAATGGACATAAAACAGATCTATTCCAATATATAACACACAAGGTACATAAGAAATTAAGCGGCTAGGAATGAGATTTTAATCAAATTTGTTGCCTTTGCAATGCTCGTGTATTCGATGAACTGTTTTCAGCTTCCTGTTGAATTATGTGATACGATAGACTCAATGATTAGCAAATTCTGGTGGGGTTCGAGTCCACACTGAAGGAAGACATGTTGACTGTCATGGAGGAAGCTTTCGCAGCCAAAGACTCATCGCAGTTTACATTCAGACAGTTACATATTTTTAATCAAGCTCTTTTGGCTAGCTAGGTATGGAAGATATTAAAACGAGACAATAGTCTTCTATCACAATTGTTGAAGGCAGGTTACTTCTACCCTTCTACGTAAATCTTCGAGGCAAAAACAGGATATTAACCTTCTTACGGATGGCATATATTATGTTTTGGTAAGGAACAGCTTTCTATAAGACTCCAACGTTAAATTAGGCGATGGTGTCTACCTCCGCATCCAGTAGCGGATGCAACATATAAATCGGGTTCAATTGACCCCATAAAATTTTAAAATTACATTATACTCTTTGTCTTTTTTTTCAATTGACCCCTAAGAAAATTTAATTGATCCCATAAATTTCTAAAATTATATTACATTATTTTCTTATTTTGGAATTGATCCTCTTAGATATTCTTTTTATCTTGTTATTTGTTCTCAACATAAAATCCATAACCGAAATCTAAATCCGAACCCAAACCGATCTAATATAATCATTTAGACTTTGGATTTATCCAACTAACCGAATGGTTTTTTTATCACAAGTTATATCGGTCATAAAACGAAATCCGAACCAAACCCAAGTTATAACTAAATTCGTGAAAATATAAAGTTTGTACCCGAACCTAAACCTATCCAACCGAACCATTTAGACTAAAACTATTTATAAATATTTATGGTTCTGCCACTGTCCGTAAGGACTCGTTAAATGCAATTTTGATGCCATTTAGGGATGGGATGGCTAATACGGGATGATCTAGGTCATTTTCTTGGTGGAGGCATGGGAAAGTTTGAAGGCCAACATCATGTTGATGAAGCAGAACTGACGTGTTTAATATGGTTCTACAGGCTGTATGGAGTCAAGGTTATAGGGATGTCATTTTCGAAGGTGATAATGAAGGTGCTATACGATTACTTAATAACCAATCCCTGAACCTTCGACCTCAAAGTTATATTGACACAATTCATGCCTGGATTCCTTACTTTAATTCCTTAAAATTCTCACATACTAAGACGGGAAGGGAATAAGGCTGCTGATTGTTTTGCAAGGAAAATTGTGAATGCTCCTCAGTCCTGATGTGTGGAAATTATTTCTAGCGTGTCCTTTGTTTCTGATTACTATTGCAAACGATCATTTTCGACCAAAAAAAAAGCATTTCGTCCAAAAAACTCGAAAATGATATGAATATAGAAAACAAGAAAAGAAAAAAAAAAGTCTACCAACAGGCCCAATTAAACTGATTACATTCAATCAATATGAAGTTAATTCCTGATAAAAAAAATGTTTGTTGTAAAGCCCAAACTCATTCTATAATTTGTGGAGCCTCTGGATATTTAACCGCTTTAGTTTTCCTTTGAACCGTAATTAAATTTTAGGGCTTCACTAAGCGGGAAGGAGCGTCCTCTCTGAAGAAATTCAAAACTCAAAAAAGAAAGCAAAAAGAAATTAAACCGTTGGTGAAATGGCTCTTTATATCCTCAGATTTACATCGTTACCACAAATTCCTTTTCGCTATCCCTCTTCTTCTTCTTCTTCCCTCAAATTCATTATCGTTTCCGATCGCACTGCTTCTCTCAACTCTCAAGGTATACTTTTCTTCTCGATTCCTTCGTTAGGTTTCGATTTCTGATTTCTCGTATTCGTTATTAGGGTTTATATTACTGATGGATTTTCTCCGCTTTGTTTTGTTTGTTTTGTTTTCGGTTAAGTTTGACAGAAGTTTCTGGGGGTATTGAAGATGGGTCAGATCCAGTACTCAGACAAATATTTCGATGATACTTTTGAATACAGGTAATTCTCAATTTGATTCACCTCTTCCCTTTTTAGGTATTAGTTTCTCAATTTTGCTAATCGCTTTTTTTTTCTCTGTTAGGCACGTTGTACTTCCTCCTGAAGTGGCTAAGCTTCTACCGAAGAATCGCATTCTTACGGAAGTAAGCTATAATCTGGGCTTCCTTCATTCATTCTTGTTGTTCTGTGATTTTGATTTAACTTCTCGACAAAAAAATGAAAGAAAACATTTTTGGTTTCCTATTTCTTGTTTGCATGTTTACGAAAGTGAATTAAGTAAACTGAAGTCTTGGATAATTGTAGAAGTAGGTTTTTGCTTAGGATTTTAAAGTTTTGTTTTGTTCATCATGCCCTTCTGGATTTCTTTTGCTCTGATTAGATTCACAACTTTTTCTGCTCTATCCTCCTTTTTGATCTGAAAATTGGAGATTTTTGAGTGAAAACAAAACGCTTGTAGTTTAGTTTCTTGGTTCTGGTGTCTCAGTCTCTTGGGAGTTTATTTTATGCTTATTTCCTACAACATTGCTTAATTGAGATCATAAACTGTCTGCAGTAGTAATGAAGATAGTTTTAAAATTTTGTTGTGCCATTAGTCACAATAGTTTCTAAGTTCCTGTTTTAAAAAACCCACCTTTGTGTTGTTTTACAATATGGTTTTGCAGAGTGAATGGCGAGCAATTGGAGTGCAGCAAAGCCGTGGATGGGTCCATTACGCAATTCATCGTCCTGAGCCACACATCATGCTCTTTAGAAGACCTCTTAACTACCAGCAGGACCAAGCTCAAAATCTTATTGCTAAGTAGAGGAGATTAACCAAAGTTCTCTCCCAAAATATCGGTTTATGTCTCTCGTAAACGATGTTGGAAAAATCACTCTTATATATTCCTCTATAGCTCTTTTTATTATGTTCATGAATTCTCTTCAGTGGAGAATTATATGAGTTAGTGGTAGAACAAACTTTAATGTTGTAAGATCTTATGTATGATATTGAAGAAGTTTAAGGTGGAGGAGTTCTAATGGGAAATGATACATACTGCAAAATTACATCTATTGGAAAGTTAAAGTTTAACAACCAGCTGTAATTTTCACTAATGTCAGATTTTCACCAACAGCCAGAAGAAATTTGATTTCTCATGGACAACTTGAATCAATAGGGTGCTGGTTCAAATCTAGAAATGGAAGGTTACAAGTCTTTAAAGGAGAAAAAGAAGTACTTGATGCAGACTATAAAGACACACTGTATTATCTAGATGGAAAACCTATTGGTGATCAAGTCAATGTATCAGAAAGTTGCATTGATCCAACAACTCTCTGGGATAGCCGACTCGGACATATGAGTGAAGGAATATGCAGCTACTGACTAAGAAAAACTTGTTAAAGGGTGTACAGCCATCTAAACTACCAATGTGTGAGCATTGTATAATGGGGAAAGCACACAAGACATCATTCAAAGTCGGAAAACATATATCAACAGCAGTACTTGAGTATATACATTCCGATCTATGGGGTTCTCCTAATGTAACGCCGAGCCTATCAAAGTGTCAGTACTACATTTCATTCATAGACGATTTCTCAAGAAAGGTATGGATCTACTTTCTAAAAACCAAAGATAAAGCTTTGTCTAAATTCATAAAATGGAATCTATCTGTTGAGAATCAAAGTGGAAAAAGGGTCAAAATTCGAAGAACAGATAATGGACTGGAGTATAGTAATAAAAGCTTTGATGAATTTTGTAAGGCTCATGGAATCATACGGCATAAGACTTTTCCTTACACGCCTCAACAGAATGGGGTTGCAAAGAGGTTAAACAGAAGCATTCTTGAGAAAGTAAGAATTATATTACATGAAACAGGTCTGGGGGAATCATTCTGGGCAGAAGCTTCTTCTACAGTGGTTTATATTCTAAAT